>PVIA01001342.1:0-289793 GCA_004024845.1 Tonatia bakeri | reverse complement strand
AGTTTCTCCCTGTATGTCTCTGGTGCCTTTCAATCTGCTGCCCCTGTGCTCAGAAGGAGTGAGTCCAAGTAAGTTCATGTACAGGCCCTTTAATAGGAACAGCCTGGGACTCCAGAAACTTCTCTCTTCCACAGCCTCAATCCCCACTGGTTTTTATAATCAAAAGTTATGGGAACTTATTTTCCTGACCCTGGATACCAGTACTTGGGGCCTGGTGAGGAACTGGGAACCTTTTCTCCTCAGGGGGGACCCCTGCAGCTGAGATACCCTTCCCAATTTTTATCTGCTCCACATGAGTGTGGGACCAGCCTGTTGTACAACTACATCTTTCCTACCAATCTCGATGTGGTTTCTTAATTCCATAGTCTTCCATATAGCTCAATTTCTGGTGGTTCTAAATGATGTTCTAGTTGTAATTTTGATGTAGTTGTGTGAGGAGGTGAATTGTATTTATCTATGCTACCATTTTGAGTGGAAGTAACCCAATGACTCTTAAAAAAACAAATCTTAAAACTTTTCTTGTGGCCCTCTGAATTCAGAACAGCAGCTAAATTGGAAATAAAACTTGCTATATATGTGTATATATGAGCCTCATTCTGGAACGCAGCCTCAGTTGTACCTCTCTGAACTTTTTGAGAACATGTCAGGGGAAAAGCTGTTTCTAATATGACATGTGATGTGTCCCTATAACTGAAATGGTTCTGTCTTAAAATGTAATGTAGGGATTTAAAAGATGCATTACAAAGATTGCTTACTTCAGAATAAAAATACTGCCATTCAAAAGACCATTTTATTGGCTACCAAAAAGAAAAGAAATAAGGAAACATATATAGAATGGGAGGGAAGAAAAACTCAAAATCTATGTTGAACCTGAAAAAATAATTTGTCTTTACTACATGTCTCAAAGCAGTGCATGTGGAATCTCTTGAATGTATAAACAGTATAAGTTTAGTTTAACAGGATATTTTTACTGATGCAGTTTTCAGTAGGGGGAGAAAATTCTGTATGTTTTATTGCCTGCTTTGCATATTTGAGAAGCAAAGTCTCTTTTATTCCCCTAAACTGCAATAGGATGACTTTCAGCATGTGCTTGCCTTTCCGAGACACACTTCACAGCCGGGGCAAGTTAAATACACTTCAGCAGATCGTGTTAGTGATTATGGCCTCTGCAATGTTTTATAAACGTTTAATAATGTCACTGTTCTAAGGCATAAAAATTTGGGCAGAATTAGCTAGCTGACAACTACAAAATAAATCAATGAGAGAAAATCCTGAGCATCTGAAAAAGGTACAGTGCAATGGTTTAGCTACCATTGTATCAAGCCAGGAGCTGTATGGAAACATACATGTGGGCCATCACTGGGAGAATGCAGCAAAAAGAAAAACGTAGGAAGGAAATCTGGTATGCTGAGGTTCAGGGTAAAAGAAAGTCGTAGCACTTTATACTCTTTAATACTCTTAGAGTTTTTTGAACATTCAGATGTTTCAATATGAAACAAAATCTTCAATATGTGCTACAACAAAATCATTATATTAGTCTTTTTTTCAGCTTCCAATACATTGCTTTTATTGGGAAGGCTTTACTGAAAGAATGCACTAGCAGCTAGCAAGCCCGCTAGGTGCAAGGCGTCGAGGTGACCGGGTCAGTGGCTCCTCATCATTCACACTTCAGTAGGCCATCTGGGGAACTGGTCGCCTTGTTTCCCCCTCAGAAGTGATAATTAAATATGTTGATCATGGTGTATGATCCTTTTAATTAATGTTGAATTTGATTTGCTGATACTTTGTTGAGGATTTTTGCATCTATGTTCAGCAGGGATATTGGCCTATAATTTTCATTTCTTGTAGTATCCTTGTCTGGTTTTGGTATTAGGATAATGCTGGCCTCATAAAATGAGTTTGGAAGTGTTCCTTCCTCTCTATTTTTTGGAAGAGTTTGAGAAAGATTAATACTAATTCTTTAGTTAAATGTCGGCGGAATTCACCACTGAAGCCATCTGTTCCTAGACTTCTGTTGGTTGGAAGGTTTGATTACTGATTCAATCTCCTTACTAGTAATCAGTCTGTTCGTATTTTCTATTTCTTACTGATATAATAGGTTGTATGTTTCTAGGAATTTATTTATTTCTTCTGGGTTGTCCAATTTTTTGGTGTATAATTGTCCATAGTCCTGTTTCATGATCCTTTGTATTTCTCTGGTATCAGTTGTATCATCTCTTTTTTTCTTCTGATTTTATATATTTCAGTTCCTTCTCTCTCTCTCTCTCTCTGGTGCATCTAGCTAAAAGCTTGTCTATTTTGTTTGTTTTTAAAGAAAAACTAGAGCTTAATTGATCTTTTCTATTTTTTTCATTTGTGTTTCATTTATTTTCACTCTGATCTTTGTTATTTCTTTCCTTCTACTAAATTTAGGCTCAGCTCCTGCTTTTATAGCTCCTTGAAGTATAAAGTTAGGTTGTTACTTGAGGTAAATTTCTTATTTCTTAATGTATGCATCTATCACTTCCCTCTCAAACCAGCTTTTGCCTCACCTCATAAGTTTCATATGTTGTATTTCCATTTTCAGTTATCTCAAGATTTTTTTTTTTAGTTTCTCTTTTGATGCCTTCTCTGACACACTGGTTGTTTAGTAGAATGTTGTTTAATATTCACATATTTGTGAATTTTTCAGTTTTCTTCCAATAATTTCTGGGTTCATACTATTGTGGTCAGAAAAGATACTTAATATGATTTCATGCTCTTAAATTTATTTAAACCAATTTTGTGGCCTAACATATGATCTATCCTGGAGAATGTTCTGTATCTCTGAGAATAATGTGTATTCTGTTGCTTTTGGATGGAATATTCTGTAAATGACTGCTGAGTCTATCAGGTCTAAACATGTTATTTAAGGACAATGTTCCTTTATTGTTTCTACCTGAATGATATTAACCATTGATGAAAGTGGGATATTAAAGTTCGCTACTATTATTGTATTGCTGTCTATTTCTCCACTTAGGCCTGTTAATATTTGCTTAGGTGTTCCCATTGTGGATGCACAAATATATACAAATGTATATCTCCATTGAATTGACCACCTTTATCATTATATAATAGCCTTCTTTTTCTTATACGACAGTCTTCGTCTTAAAGTCTATTTTATGTGGTATAAGTATAGCTACCCCAGCTTTCTATGGGTTTCCATTTGCATAGAATATCTTTTTTTATCCGCTTACTTTCAGTCTGTGTGTGTTCTTACATCTGAAGTGAGTATCTCGTAGGTAGCATGTAGATCAGTTGTTTTCATTTTCATTTTTTAATCCATTCAGACACTTCTATCTTTTGATTAGAGAAAATAATCTGTTTACCTTTATAGTAACCTTGGGTAAGTATGGACTTACTACCATTTTGTAATAGCTTTCTGGCTTTTTGTAATTCTTTTGTTCCTTTCTTTCTTCTCTTGCCCTCTTTATGATTTGGCTAATTTTTCTGTAGTGGCCTGTTTATATTCAGTTCTCTTTTCTGCTGTGGACCTACTACATGTTTTTGCTTTATGGTTACTATGAGCCTTACACAAAATAATTTATAAGAGTCTATTTTAAGTTGATAACTTAAACTCAAAAGAATTCTTAAAGTTCGGTGTTTAGACTCCCCCCACACATTTGATTTTTTGATGTCTCTATTTACATCTTTTTATCTTGTGTACCCATTAACAAATTATTATAGTTATAGCTGCTTTTACTACTCTTGTTTCTTAATCTTCATACTATCTCTGCCAGTGATTAACTTACCACCCTTTTTTTTTTATTTTATTGATCATGCTATTACAATTGTCCCATTTCCCCCCTTCATTCCCCTCCACCCTGCACACCCCCTCCCACCCACATTCCCTGCTGTTAGTTCATGTCCATGTGTCGTGAGTTCTTTAGCTTCTACATTTCCCATACTATTCTTGCCTCCCCCTGTCTATTTTCTACCTACTATCTATGCTACTTATTCTGTGTACCTTTTCCCCCTCTCTCCTCCTCCCACTCCCCTCTTGCTAACCCTCCATGTGATCTCCATTTCTGTGGTTCTGCTCCTATTCTAGTTGTTTGCTTAGTTTGTTTTTGGTTTTGCTTTAGGTATGGTTGTTAATAATTGTGAGTTTGCTGTCATTTTACTGTATATGCTTTTTATCTTCTTTTTCTTAGATAAGTCCCTTTAACATTTCATAAAATAAGGGCTTGGTGATGATGAACTCCTTTAACTTGACCTTATCTGAGAAGTGCTTTATTTGCCCTTCCATTCTAAATGAAAGCTTTGCTGGATAGAGCAATCTTGGATGTAGATCCTTGTCTTTCATGACTTGGAATACTTCTTTCCAGCCCCTTCTTGCCCGTAAGGTCTCTTTTGAGAAATCAGCTGACAGTCTGATGGGAACTCCTTTGTAGGTTACTGTCTCCTTATCTCTTGCTGCTTCTAGAATTCTCTCCTTAATTTTAATCTTGGGTAGTGTAATTATGGTGTGCCTTGGTGTGTTCCTCCTTGGGTCCAACCTCTTTGGGACTCTCTGAGCTTCCTGGACTTCCTGGAAGTCTATTTCCTTTGCCAGCTTGGGGAAGTTCTCCTTTATTATTTGTTCAAATAACTTTTCCACTTGTTGCTCTTCCTCTTCTCCTCCTGGTACCCCTATAATTCAGATGTTGGAATGTTTAAAGATGTCCTGGAGGTTCCTAGGCCTCTCCTCTTTTTTTGAATTCTTGTTTCTTCATTCTATTCTGTTTGATTGTTTCTTTCTTCCTTCTGGTCCACTCCATTGATTTGAGCCCCAGTTTCCTCCCCATCACTATTGGCTCCCTGTGCATTTTCCTTCATTTCACTTAGCATCACCTTCATTTTTTCATCTAACTTGCGACCAAAATCACCAATTCTGTGAGCATCCTGATCACCAGTGCTTTGAACTGTGCATCTGGTAGGTTGGCTATCTCTTCATTGCTTAAAAGTATTTGCCCTGAGGCTTTGATCTGTTCTTCCATTTGAGCTATTTTTTTGTTTCTTTTGTCTTGTTGCTCCTGTTACGTATGAGGGGCAGAGCCTTAGGTGTTCACCAGGGTGGATCAGCCCAGTCTCTGGGTTGTGACACTGTATGTGGGGGTGGGGTCTGAGAGGGAACAATGGCACTTGCTCCTCTTTCTGTCTGATTTCAGTCCCTTCCACCACTTCCCCCAAGCAAACTGGGCCTTTCTGGTGCTGATTCCCAGGTGGGTGGGCTTATGTATGTTCTAGAACCCTGTGGGTCTCTCCAACAAACTCTCCTGTGAGGCTGGGAGTCTCTCCCAGCACCTCAACTCCCACAGGTGTTTTCAATCTGTGTTTTGAGGCTCTTTTCCCCCATGCTGAGGCCCTGAGCTATGAGGTCTGTCTCGTTCCCCAACTTCGCCTGGTTTGTCTGCACTAAAGTGAGACTGCTCGGTCAGCCAGCCACCCTGTGCACCTCACTGGGTCTGCCCACTGCCACCTCAAGCCCGGGGTCCATCAGTGGCCACCTTGTGCACCAGAGTCCACAAGCCTTTGCCGTGACCCCTCTCCACCCGACACCTAACTCTGCCCCTCCTGCCAGACTGGATGAATGTGTCTAACTCCTTGGTGGTTGGACTTCTGTATAGTTCAATTTTCTGTCACTTCTGGTTTGTTTGTTTTTTTGTTTGTTTCTAAATTTTTGTCATCCTTAATTTGGTTGTGTGAAGAGGCACAGTGTGTCTACCTACACTTCCATCTTGGCCAGACGTTAAAATATCAATTTACCACCTTTACATTATATTAGCCTAAACTTTCTGAATATTTACCTTACTGGTGATATTTATATTTTCACATGTTTTCCTATTACTACTTAAGTTCCTTTAACAGTTCTTTTTTATTGAACCTATTGGGGCGACATTGGTTAATAAGACTATATGGGTTTCTGGTGTACAATTCTATAATACATCATCTGAATATTGCATTGTGTGTTCACCACCCCAAATCACTTTGAACATTTCTTATAAGGCCAACCTAGTTGTGATGAATTCCTTTAACTTTTATTCATCTGGCAAATACTTTATCTCTCTTTCAATTCTGAACAACTTTGCTGTATAGTTTTGCTTTGATTGTCAGTGTTTTTCTTTTAACACTTTGAATATATTGTGCCACACTTCTTTGTGGCCTGCAAAGTTGGTGCTAAAACATATGCTGGTAGCCTTATGGGAGTTCCCTTGTACATAACTAGGTGTTTTTTTTTTCTTGCTACTTTTAATGTTGTCTCCTTTTATTTATGTTTTGGTGTTTTAATTATAAGATGTTTTGGTTTGGGTCCCATTCGGACCCCATCTTATTTGGAACTCTCTGGGTATTCTAGATCTGGATGTCTCTTTCCTTTCTCCAGTTAGGGAACTTTTTATCTATCACTTCTTCATATAATTTTCTGCTACTTATTTTTTTCATTCTTCTTTTTCTAGGATCTCTGTAATGTAAATACTAGTCTCCTTCAGATTGTTCCATAAGTCCCTTAAGCTAGCTCCACTTTTTTTTATTATCTGTTTTGTTTCTTTGCTTCTCCGTTTAAGTGAGTTGCTCTCCCTACGTTCGAGTTTTCTAAATTTTTCTTCTGCTTCATCCAGTCTGTTGTTGAACCCCTCTATTGTATTTTGCAATTCATTTGTTTTCTTCATCAAGTCTGAGTTCTGGATGGTGCTTCCTTATAATTTCTGTCTCTTTCTTGAAATTCTCACTTTGTTCATGCGTTGTTATCCTGACCTCAGTGAGCATCTTTGACTGTTGTTTTGAGCTATTTATCAAATAAATCTCTTAGCTCAGTTTTATTAAGGTCTTTTTCTGAGGTTTTTATTTTCATCTTTTATTTGGGGCATATTCCTTTGTTTCTTCCCTTTTCCCCCCTCTGTGTTGGTGTCTATGTATCAGATAAAAAAGCCACTTCTCTCAGTCTTGAAGGAATGGCCTCTTGTAGAAAGTAAACATGATTGTACCACCCAGCCCTAGTTTTTTGTTGTCTCTTAAATCATTATAATTATCCAAGCAGCTTACTTTATTCTTGGTGGCTCCCAGTATTTGAGAGTGTGCCAAGACCTGTCAGTGTCCTATAGGGGAAGATCGTAATCAGCACCTAGATTTAGGCTGATTGGAAGCCAACTGTCAGGCAATGGCTTTTAAAATGTACAAATAATCCTTTTTCAGAGAGGACAGGAGATGAGCATTTCTGTCTGCATCCTCTGCAATGAGCCCTGGGGCGATAGCCAATTAAGAATTGTTTCTTTGCTTGCTACCATGCCAGCAAACTGGTGAACACCAGAGCCAAGCTATGAAGTGTTGTATCCTCTGGGAGGCACACACAAAAACCAGTCTACCCAGTGTGCCTAAGTTCCTTTCTCAGAGACACCAGTGGCCTAGTGTGGGCAGAAGGAGGACTCAAAGAAGGCTGCCAGCACCCCTAATCTGTGGAGAGGATTGCAGCCAGCCCCTGAATGTATGTTTAATTGGATGCCTACCCCTCAGACAAAACTTTAAGATAAGCAAAGAGGCCCCTTTCACAGAAAACTAGGGGTGCATTTTAGTCTGCTTTCTCTGTACAATATCCTGGAGGAGTCTTTCTTCATTTGTTACAGTCCTGTGGGACCTTTGAACATAAACTCAATAGCCAACAGAGACATGTGATCAAGGGGTGTCCCTGGGCAGCAGCCAAAAAAATCAGGGTGCCAGATATGTAAACAAGCTCCCTTCTAAGAGATACTGGCTACCTGGAACAAAGCAGGAGTACAAAGATGGCACCTTTCAGCCTCAGCAGTCTTGGGAGAATGTTGCAGTAAGCCCCTAGATATGCATTAAATTTAGGACTATCCCTCTGGCTGAAGCTTTACAATAAGCAAATAGGCCTTTTTGGAAGAAAGGCTGGGTGAGTTTTAGCTGCCGCTGTTCTGTACTCTAGAGCAGAAGTCCCCAGCCACTGGTCAGGACCTGTACAGCCTGTTAGGAACTGGGCCTCCAGGTAAGCCTGAGGTCCGCCTCCTGACTCCCACCCCTTCCTGAGCTCCCCCTCCTGCTACCCCCATCTCTGGTGTCAGAAAGTTTGGGGACTAGTGCGCTAGAGAGAGTAACCAGGGGATTTTTCAAAAACTGTTTCTAGATTTGCTACTGCCATGGGTGTCTTGTAGATACAAGTCCACTGGCTTTCCAAACTAGATATTTTAGTGCTTGCCTCTCAGGTGCAGGCCTTAAAAGTGGGATGCCAGATGTGGGGCTCAAATTCTTGCTCCTCAGGAAGAGTTGTGCACTTCCTCCTCATCACAGATTGCCATGTTAAGGATAGAATTTATGGCAAGATTGTCTCAGATTCTCCTACTCATATTGGTGTAGGGGTTTTTGTTGTTGTTTGTTTTGTTTTCTTACGTGCCCAAAGCGTAGGAGTGACTTAGCTAGTTTTGGGATTTCTTTCACAGAAAATTGTTTTGTATGCAGCTGTGGATTTGGTGTGTTCAAGGGACAAGGTAAATTTAGAATCTCCCTACATCACCATGTTGAACCGTCAGCTCCATGACTGGTATTTTTGACACGTGAAGCCCTTTAGGCCTGCTTCTATCAATTCTGCTTGTTTCCACTCTTGGGGTCTTATTCCCAGTGCACCTAATTATCTTTTACACCGTTCATTGTACTTGCAAACTTATATGAGGAATGTTTTGGGACTGAAAGTTTTCTTTCTGCAGAGATTTGTTTTTGCTTCTGTACTACAGCCTGGGACCCTTATTTATGTTCCAAGCTTGAAATTCTTTCTCTTGTGTTATGATCTCAGCCTGCAAGGTTATGCGAGGGGCATTCCACAACATTCCTGATTTACTCTAGGAGTGAGGCTGGGGTCCAAATTTTGTAAAGAATCTGCTATATTCCAACGTCAACCAGCATTTCATTTCTATCCTTTTCAAGAAAGAGGCCTTCAAACTGAAAATTTAAATGTGTCTAGGTCACAAAACCCCTCAGGACAAAAAGCAGCTCGTGAATTTTCTTATTACTCTAGGTTCCTGCTTTCCTTTCAGTTTTTGGCCAGTATTGCTTTGCTGTATTGTCAGATCTTTATAGTCCTTTAAAAGGATTGTTTTAATAATTTATTTGAGCTTTTTATTTTTTCAATAATAGGGTTGGTCCAAACAACCAAGCCTGCCAATACTAGAGACTAAAAGTCTTCTCATTTCGAGCTTTGAGATATGTAAAACCATAGGAAAATTGATGTTAATACATAGTAGCTTCATAGTATTGCTATTAAAATGGAGAATTGGGATATTATGTAAAATAGATTGAAATCAATGGCCTATGTGCTAGATTGTTTTGTTGTTTGTTTTTTTTTCATTGAGGTTTAGCTGAAAACAGGAGGCAGGTATAGCAAAAATCTGTGGAGAGATTTTTTGTGTGTTTTTTTTTTGTGTGTGTATGTATTTAGTAGAATTGAGAGACTAAGAATACTATGTCAAAATATTAGAACAAGACTGACCAAAATGCAGGTGTTATTTAATAGATTTTTCTTTTTACCCATCTTTCCTTATACTTTAACCCATGACTTCCTTTAAATTCCCAGAAAATCGATATTTTTAGGTAAAGAAGAATTTACTTACAAAATGTTAATTTTTCTCCTGAATTTGTTCTTGTTGCTATGAAAATGCTTCTGGCCAAGTCATGAATTTTACATACTCACACAATGAGAAGAAAACTAATAAAACTTGTTGTTTGACACGTTGTAGGTAAAAACAAAATTTACTGAATTTTGGGTTTCATAGAAACATGGCTAAGGAGAGTCCTAGGCTTCATGCAGACACTTAGACCAGGCAGATAGTTGTGCATGCAGTGGTGGGGCTGAATAGATGGTGCAGGAGGAGATCCATTAAGTAATATCCCACTGTCTCACCAGTGTTTAGGTCTGTAAAGAGTGATGAATCCAATCTGGGACTCTTTGATTTAAACTAGAGAAGGGCGGAAGAGAAACATGTTGAGAAATAAATGCTGAGCTGTTGTTTTAACTTCATTGCATAATTCTACTGGCAAGAGCAAAAGAGAGCTCTTTGGCTATTTTCCCCCCCAAAAAAAAAAACAAGGTTAAAATTGTATAAACAATATATGTGAAAAGGTCAAGGAAATATGTTTGCAAAGATGTACTTCTCAATTTTTTTAATCTACATGAACTCTCTATGTTCCTATGAGGACTTGGTTAACCATTTCTGAGACACAGACCTATTGATTATTGTTTTGTTCATTTGTCTTCTGGTCTATGGGTATATAGCAATTTCTGTCAGACTATACAAACCCTACGTTGTGTACCATCTCTAAAATCCCATCCATCTATCCGTCTTTAACACACTTTGGACAAACCACTAATTTGGCATTTCTGAAAACAAGAGGTCTGCAGACACTGTCATGACATTCTTAGAGTTCACTTTGAGGGAAATTTCACTCACTCCTCTCAATTGTAGGAGCATTCCCTTTCCTAGGGATTAACTTATTGAGAGTGATTCCTTGAAAGATAATAATATTGGGTACTATTTTTTTTAATGCCTTCTGCACTCCAAGCATTACACTAAGTGCATTATTTTTCAGTATCTCTAATCATGGAGGGTAGGAATTACGATGATCACTATTTTACAGATTAAAAAAAACACACACACACACAAGGCTCACAGAGGCTATTTGACTATTTGACAAGCATCATATAAGCTAATAACTTGTTTCAGCTCATGAATGAACAGGAATTCAATCCTAGTTCCTATAACAGAAGTGCAAAAGAGGTTCTTAAGACAAAACAAATAACAAAACAAAAGCAAAAAAAAAATCCTTAACTTCCTCATGGGTTATCACATGGATGTAAACAGGACTGGCATTTCTGATTAGAGATTTTTTTTGCTTTGCTATTAGCCAGAGGCTTGTTGTGAGGTCAATTCTTGTTACAGTAGTGGTAAATTGATTCTTGTTCAATATATCCATCCCCCTTTGAAGCACCCCTCTCTGTGGGAAGACTATACCTCTCTGCTTCCTTGAAATCAGGCATGGCCCTGTGACTTCTCGACCGGTGACATATGAACAGAAATGATAGGGACAGAACATAAAAGAGGCAATTCAGGATTTTCTGTGGCTCTTACTCACTGCCATGAGTCTCATAACAACTGTGGTAGGAACTGCTCCTTAAGGTTGAGCATCAGAGCAGAGAGGACATGGCATATACCTGCAAAGGTGTGATGGACAAGTAATGTCAGTGAGAAAAAGTTCCTTGTTATAAACACTAAGCTTGGGAGATATTTGTTATCATTGGTTTTTTGAGTGTTGATTTCTTCATCTATAAAGTGGGGGTGATAACACCTGTTTAGGAGAATAACCTAAGAAAATGGATTTAAAGAGTTGGACTCATTGGCCTGTGTGATATCTGGTAGTTAGTATTCCCCACTCTTGTGCTGAAACTTTAATTTACTAAACAACTAAGTAATCAGATATATCTGAGCTTTCTTATTTCTGAGGTGGACTTCTCCCTAACACAGCAAAGATACCATCTCCATATAAAATTTGGCAGCAAAAACTTTTTTGTACTTCAAAATAATAACAACAAAATACATTGGTCCATTTCTCAAAAAATAATAACTATTATATATCATGTACTGTGTTCAGTGCTTTGGACATACATGGACACAGATTTGGCCTTTTTACTTAAAGGGCAGATAATACAGTGAACTTATTACACTTTGGTGGTAATTAAAAGCTTTGCAGTTATATTACCTTCCAGTAGACTGATTCTAACCATCTAGGTACTATTCCTAAGTAACAACCTAGTTGGGTCTGCTACAGCGGATAAATACAATTCACTAGTAATTACTATCAGCATTGATGTTAAATAATCATGCTAATATTTTTAAGTGATCATTTTCAAAAAGATAATCCAGTTCTACCATCACATCTTATTGACCTACAGATTTCTTCCATTCAAAGTAGAAAGGTTAAACTTAAATGTAATTCAAATCTAAGGGCATGAAGTTCCTCTCCACTAAATTAATGAATTGATTATAAGTTGCTGTTATATGTAGCATGGCAGTGGACACACTCATCCTCAAGTCCTTAGATTTCTTTGCCAGCAGGGACATATTTTTTGGTTTCTGCAACTCAGATATACTATAAAGTGGATTTCTGTCCCATCAGAAGCCATAGACTTGGAGCAAATGGGCCCCGTAACACCACTGTGTGAGCAGAACAAACTGGGTGCGTGTGGGAAGGAGAGGGCACCACCGGCAAGACTTAGGAACCCATGTACAGCATCCCATTTCAAGGCTCCTAAGAGAGCCTTTTAATCATTTATTAAAATGAAAGTGTTAATTACAAAATGCTCACAGAAGTGCTCATTAGGAATCCTCCATGAACCCCACACCCTGGTTTTTAGAAAGCGTACAGAGAGTGCCACAGATACGGAGGCACAGTCTCTGAGCTCAGAGAACTGAGTAAACTGCTCTCTGAGCAAACACTCGATGGCAACCCTTTGTTGTTACTGAGAATTGGGTGGGAGGAAGGAGAACTGGTTTCCTGGGGCCTTGGAAAGGTTCACTGTGCAATGCCACGTTTTCTATTGCAGAAACTAATACACAAAGTTCCCTGCCAGTCCAAACTGGCGTCACTAAATTATTTTAAATATATGCTTTTTGCCCAATTCCCTACCAGCGTTACCTTTTTAGTAAAAGATCCACAGCAGCCACTGGCAAGCTTTTTAAAATCAAATAAAATGAAGGAATTGTTTGGGGTATAAAGCTTTTGCTGACAGGTTCTCTCTACAACATAAATAAGTCAAATGAAATACATAACAAAAAAAATGTGTGCTTTCTCTCATTTGAACAAATGTTTAACTAATTATCTGCAGATGTGCAGGAAAACCTGTACAAAATGAAAATTCGCTCACTTGCTACCACTTTAGATATGTATGCATCCTACGGCTCTCTTTTTGCATATTAAAGAATTTGATAGGTTAGCATTTGACTTGAAAAATACCTCCAAATAAAATGCTATTAAAAACAAATGCTGTATGAACTGAAATGTACATTTTAGAAGCCCATTCCTGAACCAGTGTTAGCCTCTATGCAGTGAAACTGAACTGTTGGATTTGAAATAATCAGCAAGTCCAGGCCTAAGCAGACTTTCTGAATATCCACAAAGGCAATAGTTGTAAAGAATATGTCCCTCTCCATAGAGAGGGGACTGATAGGACTTGCATCGGGATGGCGACAGTGGCCATCTTTAAGCAGGGAAGAAGGGTTGGATTCTGGATGATTTTAATTTTTGCCTTATATGCCTGTGTTTCATAAATTTTCAATAATGAGTGTGTGTTGGTTTTAAGATTAGAAAAATAAATATGATTTTAAATTATAGGAAAAAATAATTAGCTATTTGTGAGAGAGAAAGTTTCACCTCATTTTCCCTAGCCATGACCTCCTTATTTTGCTTCTGAAAGGGCTGTTTTTAGCTCATTTCCCACCAAACACTAAAACGTGTCTGAATTTTTAAGTTGGCTGCTAAGTCTTATTGTTTCATCTGTCAAATATATCCTAAATAACATATGATTAATAGTACTTGACTTCAGAGCTGCTAACAAGAGCTGCTTGATCTTCAGAAAATCCCTACCTCTCTGGAAGCATGCATACAAGCGAACAAGAAATTTGTCCTCCCATTCAGAAGGAAAATGGCTTCTGGAAGGGCCATATATTCAAAAAATTTCATAAATTCTTTCCTATTATGATGTCATAAAAGTTTTGACATGTGCATCAGGCTAAAACTTAATCATAAGGCCAATTTTGGCCCATGTCATTATAGATATAAGTAATATGGTAAAAATCCACCAAGTCTCAACACAAAAACTTTAAGATCAGTAGAAGACAAAACTTTGGTGGTCCTACTCAACCTAGTGTAGATGTAATAGAAAGTGGAGGGAGATATATATATGTATAATATATATATATATATCTCTCACATATTTATATATACATACAATATTTTATCTAAATACAGTTTATCCTTTTCAGGGGAAATATATTACTTGGTGGTTAAATATCTAGGTCATGAGCAATCTACAACCCTTGGCTGTGTTCCCCTTCTCAACTTCTGGCTAGATGCCTTTTGGCCATTTTGCTTTTTGGGAGTATTTCCAGCTATGGAGTAGACGAGGGGAATAGAAAGGTGAATATCAAATTAGTCACTTGGCCTGCTTGTTATTAGCCTTAGGGAAGGTCTGCTGGAAAAAATAATGAGAATTAGATTTGTGGGTTATTTGTCAGCCTCAATAATTTCTTTCTTTTACTTCCAAAATTGCCATGGATGATGGAGAATTGGGGTTACTG
The DNA here is from genome assembly GCA_004024845.1 of Tonatia bakeri. Taxonomy (NCBI): domain Eukaryota; kingdom Metazoa; phylum Chordata; class Mammalia; order Chiroptera; family Phyllostomidae; genus Tonatia; species Tonatia bakeri. Next base: position 275,439 of record PVIA01001342.1, on the reverse strand, counting down.
CTTAAATACCACCATTTAAAGCTTGACTTGTTTTTATTGAATATTTCATGAATATTCATTGATATTCATAGTAAAGCATTTTCACAGTCATAACATGTTTAGTTCCAAAGGTCCCTCTTTAGTTTTTACAGAGTCATTCTTGTGCTGTTTTCATTTTGCTGGTGACCTGTGTTATACAAGAGCATATTTAGGATTTAGTACTTTGAGTACAGAAAGTTTTCCATTTCAATCAAACCTTCTGAATTATGGAGACAGCAGAATCATGTCCTGAATCTGTTATGCTTAGAGAATGTGCTTCACTTGGGAGAAAAACACAGCAAGAATGTTTAGGTAAGTTTTAAATTGTGATAGCAACTATAAACGTCATTTCTATTTTCCAAGCAAACTTCAACAATGCATCAGTAGTTTTCTGGCGTGTGGTAGTGAGCGTTGTCAGACCAAGAGAACGCTCCTCCTCACCGTGCACACACGGAATGTGCTCTGAGTAGATTCCATCCATGCTTCCCAAAAATCCCAGTACTGAGTTACAAAAGTACTCAGCCCTCCTGAAATACTGCTGAAAAAACATATGGAATGTTTTACCCTACCATGTGGTTGCGATTTAATGGCACAGCCTGAAAGAAATACAATTGTTGGACAAAACCTGCTCATTATTTTGTTTTGCCAGCAAATCCTGGCACATGTGTTTTACAGAGGCATAATGGAATCCATTATCACCGAGGAACAGGAGAGTTGTCCTTCAAGTCAGCTTGCTTTGGGTATAATTCATGAGTAATAGATGAAATTTTCAGTATTTTTGATATTAAAGGATAATTATCTCTTGACTATAGTCAAATGCAGTTAAAGTCAAGACCTGATTATTAAATACTGACCCAAAATAAAGAGAAGTAACCCTAAATCATATCTACATTATTTGCGTATACAATTATCCCAAATTTTCCATAAATAAATTGAAAAGCCATCACTAATCAATGCAGAGAGGAAAAAAAATGTTCCAAGTTTTTGGTTACTTGAATTAGTTTGCTTTTATAGTTATGTTATAACGCAGTTAATATTTTCATGGGAATTTGAAACCACTCACATTCGAGATATGCCTGGGTTTTTTGCACACACCCTCTCCACCCCTCCCCACCTCATCTCTCTCCCGGACTTGATAGAAAATTCTAAGTTTAGAAAATTCTATCTAAGTTATTTTTTCTTTATTTCATAAAACAGCATTTTAGAATTAAAGTCAAACTTATATTTACATCAGCTAATAGAATCCTTTCGAGAATCTATGATTTTGGACCTCTTTTCCAAGAAATAAAACTTTATAACATATTTCGGAAAAGCTAAGTTGTAGATGTGGTAACTGAAAGCTACAAAATTAGAAAATTCTCAGTTTCTTACTGGCTTTCTCATGAAGAATCTACTAGACATTAGTAATAACTTAGGAACAAAACTACAATGTTAATTCTGGTTTTGTTTCTTTTCTCTATAATGCTCCCTTAGTTACATGACGTTTTGGTCCTCTCTGCTATGTAATAAATTACCTCCCAATACACAGTGGCATGAAACAAGCGTTTATCATCTCAGCTTCTGTGAGTCAGCAGCAGTTTGGAAGTCATGGGGGTGGGGAGCAGGGGTGAGTGGTTCTGATGCAGGGTCTCAGTGGTTGCAATCAAGATGTTAGACAGAGCTGCCTCGTCTTAAGACTTGACTGATGATGGAGGATTTGCTTTCAAATTCACTCTCTGGCTGTTGGTCAGTGCTTTCAATTCCAGTTGCCAGAAACCTCAGTTCCTCACTATGTGGCTCTTTCCCAAGTATTACTTGAATGTCCTTTTGACCTGGTAGATGACACCCAGAGAAAATCAAGGAAACCCCAATTCTTTTTTTTTCTCTCTTTTTCTCTCTTCCTCTCACAGTTCATTCCAGGCCCAAGGTGAGCTGCAGACATACAGCTGCACGGCCTGAATGGGTGGTGGCACAGGTACCTAAAACCCTGACAAGTAATCTGTCTGGCCTGAGGGCCCATGAAAAAAGCCCCAGTGAACTGGTGATTGTGGGATGGGGAGGGGAGGAATTCTGTTAGTGTTTTTCCTTGTAACCCACTGCTTTGCCCTGAGGCCAGCCCCAGTCATTGAATTATGCGACAGTGAGAGGAGGTAAAACTCTGAGAAAAAAAAAATCATTTTTCTTTTCAGAGAAAGGGGCTGGAAAGTGAGGGAGAATCCACGAAAAGCAAGAGCTGGAGAAGCAGATCTCCTAATTGTGCGAGTTAGTTAACCAACACAAGTCCCAGGCCCAACCCCACGAGTGGATGCGTGAGTGGAACGGACACAAAAGAAGCATCGCCAAAATTTTGGAAACTCTCTCATCACATCAGCTCCACTGAGTTTCAGACGAACCCTCGAATGGAAGACCCAAACATTACAATAAATGGTTTAAAAATTCGAATTCTCATTGGAACCAGCACTCGCAGAAAGCAACACAGAACTTGCAGTCTGAACCACATGGCAGGATTTGCTATTAATCCAAACCATCAACATTCTCCTGAGGATTTTAAGGGGACCCAGATGCTTACAATATATTTAAAGTGGCCACAATAACATTCAAAATTTTCTAATGTGAAACTCAAATTAAATTTGTAGGATAAATCCTACTCAGTTCTAATACCACATTTTTATTTTACACATTACTTGATTCGGGTTTTTGTTTGCTAGTTGTTCATAAGAAATGATGAGCTATAATTTTTCACCATCTTTGTTGAGTTTAATGCCAAAGTTGTGTTAACTTTATAAAAGGGGGGGGGTGGTTTTTTCTCTTTCCTGTGTCTGTGATGGTTAATTTACAATTGGAATGATCGTTTCCTGGTAAAATGACCATGGTCTGATGTTTTCTTTGTGAGAAGATTTTTACAATCAATTGTATTTTTTAAATAATTACATTATTTATGCTTTTTATTTAAATTTGATTCATTTTGATCAAGTATGCATTTTCCATTTATGTAACTTTTTATGTACAGTACATTTTTATCTATCTACACTTGTGATATAGAAAATTACTAGTGTCAGCAAACACTCTTGCTTTTTGTTTTTAAAAATTATTTTTAAATATACATTAGGTAAAATTGAATTATATAGTTCTAGGAGTTTTGACAAATGAACAGAGTTGTGTAACCACTACCACAATCTAGATACAGAACAGTCAGGTCCACCAACCCAAAATTCCTTTATGTGGCCCCATTGGAGTCAACTCCCTGCCAGGCCTCCTCCCTAGCAACCACTGATCTGTTCTTCACTCCTACGTGTTTGCCTTTTCCAGGATATCATACAAATAAAAGCATACATAATTTTGAGTTTGGCTTGTTTTACGTAGCGTAATGCATTTGAGATTCATCCCTGTTGTCGTGTGTGTACACAGTCCGCGCCTTTGTGTTACTGAGGAGTACGTGCCACTGCATGGATGTTCCACAGGTTGTTTATCCATTCACCAGCTGAAGGGCTTTAGGGCTGTTTCCAGTTTTTTTTGTTTTTTGTTTTTTTGTTGTGTGTGTGTGTTTTTTACAGTTCAGATTCCTTTGTTTTTAACTTGATTTTTAAATAATTTAGATTTACAGAAGAGTTGCGAAGATATTACAGAGTTCCCATATGTTCTTTACCCAGTTTCCCCTACATAAGTAAGATATAACAAAGAAACTAACATTGGAATGCAACACTATAAACTAAACTATAGATATTATTCAGCTATTACTAGATTTTTCACTAATATCACTTCTTGTTCCAGGATTCAGTCCAGGACACCAGGTTTCCTTTAGTCACCATGTCCCCTGAGTCTCTTCTAATCTGTGACAGTCTCTCCACTGTCTTTCATGGATTTGATGCTTTTGAATCGTGCTCATCAGGTATTTTATAGAAGGTGATTCAGTTTGCATCTGTCTGTTTTCTCACGGTTAGACTGAAGTTATGTCTTTGAGAAGAATATCACAGAAACAAAGCACCCTTTTCATCATATCATATTAAAGAGTGCATGCCATCAATATGACTTAAACTGTTGATATTAACCTTGTTCATGTGATTAAGACGGAGTCTGCCAGTTTTCTCCACTATAAAGTTACTATGATTACCTTTCCATTCTCTAGCCATTAGAAGTGAGCTCCAAAGTCCAGACCACACTTAAGGGGAAGGGAATTAAGTTTCACCTCCTGCAGGAAAAAAATCAAAGTATTTGTGGACATATGATAAAACCACCAGAGTATTTTTTTTTAATTTTAAAGGTTTTTTAAAAAGATTTTATTTATTTATTTTTAGACAAAGGGGAAGGGAGGAAAAAAAACAGAGAAACATTCATGTGTAGTTGCCTCTCGTGCACCCGGCACCAGGGAATCTGGCCTACAACACAGGCATGTGCCCTGACTAGGAACCGCACAAGCGACCCTTTGGCTTGCAGGCCAGCACTCAATCCACTGAGCCACACCACACAGGGCAAACCACCAGAGTATTAATAAATATTTTCAGGAAGATTACAGGAGGCTATGCAAGTATCCTGTTTCTCTTTAAAGTTGCATCCTCTAAATTTAGCATTCATCAATGGAATTTACCTGCAGCAATTTATTGCTGTGGTGTTCTATTTCCCTTCTTTATTTATTAATTAGGATTCTTTCCTAAGGAAGATTTGTACCTTCTTTAACATGTATTTACTTATGTAATCAGTTCTTTTTATCAGCACCAACTCATGGACATTGATTTTGTGCTTTGGCTTATCATACAATGCTATAATTTATTTTGTTGCCCAAATTGTTCTAACTTTGAGCATTCAGTGTTATGTCAGGTTGACTTCTAGGTCTTTTTGGCATGCTTCCCCCTTTTTTTAAGTGCTTTATTATTTTCTGGCACAAGACAGATTCAGATTCACTTGGCATTCTTGCTGTTCAAGCTCTAGAATCAGCCATTTTTCAAAGAGCCTTGATTCCTTTTACTAGAGAATTGTATTTGGAACTGATGGGCCTGGATATTAGTTGTCCCCTTGTTGTTGCCACTCCCTTTATGCCCACACCCTTTCCATCAGGAAAACCTACCCTATGTTACCTATAAAATGTTCTTGATTCCTTCCACATTTTACTGGCTCTACTCTCACTACCGGTCTTTCTTACCTAATCTAGTATAACACCTCTAAACAATTTTTCCATTTCTACATCCCTTCAGTCACAACAATTGAGCAGCTGGTATGACCTTTTTTTTTTCTCACCTGAAAATATGCTATTGACTTTAGAAAGAGGAGAAGGGAGGGGCAGAGAGACAGAAAGAAACATCGATGTGAGAGAGAAACATCAGTTGGTTTCCTCTAGTAAGCACATTGACGGTGGACCAAACCTGCACCTAGGCATATGCCCTGACTGATAACCGAACCCACGACCTTTCAGTTTATGAGACCATGCTTCCACCAACTGAGCCACTCTGGCTACAGTTGGTGTAATCTTTTAAAAACATGCATTTAAAGAGGGGAGAGTTAAGGCTCTCCCCTCTTTAAACCTCTCAGTGATTTCCCATTACTCTTAGGCTATAACACAGCTCCTTACCATGGCTTCACAATGTAGCATCACCTGGTTCTGCCCACCCCTCCAATGTCACTTGTGACTCACTCTCCCTTCACCACCATAACCCATAGCATGGCTGCTTCATGTCAGTTCTTGGGATACTGCAAGCTCTTCCAATGAACTTCATCTTTTTTCTAGAATCATTCTTCTCTTGGATTTTTGCATATCTGTATCTTTCTCATCCTTTTGATCTATGTTTAAGTGCTACCCACACAGAGGACCTTCCCAAATCACATATCTAAAACAGGTTTCCAAGCTATCCCGATATATGGTAGTATCTGATTTTTTATTGCATTAATTATACTCATCAATTTTTCTTCATTTATTGCCTACTTCCTCTACCCTAACTAGACTATAAGCTCTTCAAAAGAAGAATCACATCAGTTTTATTCACCTGTGTTACAGTATCTAACACAGGGCCTCAGTATTGTAGGAACCCAACAAGTAGTAGTTGAATACAGCTACCTATCTGAAACATCACATGTGACAAATATAAAATGTGTGTAAATATTCACAGTATATTGTCAAATCATAAAGGCATAAAATAACATAAAACATGATGTCACTATTCTAAAGGCAAAAACATTTTTTTAAAGAGAGGTAATTCATTAAAGTATCAACCATGTTTATTTTGCTGAGAATACAACAAAAGCAATCTTTTTTCATTTTTTCTATATCCATTTTTTTACAGTCATCCCAATTTTCCTCCTTTGCCCTCCTCCATCCAGCACCACCCACTTGCACAGGCCATCCCCACACCATTGTTCATGTCCATGGGTCATGCGTATAAGTTCTTTGGCTACTCCACTTCCTATATATGTACTTTATATCCCCATGGCTATTCTGTGACTACAAATTTATACTTCTTAATCCCCTGATCTCTTTACCCATTCTCTCAAATGCCCCATCCCACCTGGCAACCAAAATGCTCTCTGTATCCATGATTCTGTCTCTGTTCTTCTTGATGGGTTAGTTTGTTTTTTAGATTCAGTTCTTGGCAGATATGTATTTATTGCCCTTTTATTGTTAATAGCTTTGATCTTCTTTTTCTTAAATAACACCCTTTAACATTTCATGTAATAATGGCATAGTGATGATGAACTCCTTCAGTTTTTTTTGTCTGGCAAGCTCTTTATCTAATCTTCAATTCTGAATGACATCTTTACTGGGTAGAGCAATTTGGGCTGTAGGTCTCCACTCTTCATGACTTTGAATATTTCTTGTTCATCCTTTCTAGCCTGCAAAGTTTCTTTTGAGAAATCAGCTGACAGTCTTATGGGAACTCTGCTGTAGGTAACTAACTTCTTTTCTCTTACTACTTTTAAGATTCTCTCTTTATCTTTAACCTTTGACATTTTAATTATGATGTGTCTTGGAGTGGGCCTCTTTGCATCTTTCTTGTTTGGAACTCTGTGCTTCCTGGATTTGCATGTCTATTTCCTTCACCAAATTAAGGAACTTTTCTTTCATTATATTTTCAAAGAGATTTCTGATGTCTTGCTCTTCTCCTTCTGGCTCCTCTATGATATGAATGTTGGAACTTTTGAAGTTGTTGCTCACACTATTCTCATTTTTTTATTCTTTCTTTTCTTCTTGTTGTATTAATTGGCTGTTTGTTGCTTACTTATATTCCAAATCACTGATTTGATTCTCTGCTTCATCCACTCTACTGTTGTTTCCCTGTAAATTGTCCTTTATTTCAATTAGTGCATCCTTTGTTTCTAACTGCATCTTTTTATGCTGCTGGGGTCCTCACTAAGTTCCTGGAGCATCCTTATAACCAGTGTTTTGAACTCTGTATCCGATAGATTGTGTATCTCCATTTTGTTTAGTTCTTTTTCTGGAGTTGTGATCTGTCCTTTAATTTGGACCATGTCTTTTTGTCTCTTCATTTTGGCAGACTCCCTGTGTGTTCTCCCTTTGTTTCTGTGTGTTAGACAGAGCTGCTACATCTTGGTAGTGTGGCCTAATGTAGGGTCCAGTGGCACAGCCTCCCCTATCACCCAAACTTGAAGTATGCCCTCCATGTAGGCTGAGTACACCCTCCTTTTGTAGTTGAGCATTCACTGCTGTTGGGAGGTTAATGGGAGGGAGTTTCCCAGGCAAGTCATCGTCAAGAACTGGTTGTAACCTCTGACCACCAACCTCTGCCCTCCCTGAAGGATCAGTTGTGTAGGGGCAGGGTTGTGGCTCTCTGGCATTCTATAGCTGTCTCCTGGGTGCACAGGCTCTTGTGTTTCCTGGCTGGTGCAGGCCAAGTTCAGCCCCCACCTGTGTTTTGCCCAGAGCCACCCTGCATCAGCTATAAAGCAAATTACAGATGGCTGCTACTTGTGCTGGGCTTGGAGGTTCCCAGGTGAAACCAAGCTCTGAACCTCAGCTGGTTACTGCTAGTGCAGGGGCTATGGTTCAGTGAGGCCAGCTGTTACTTATTTAAGAGAATTTAAGACATTGTGAAGCATGAGCCAAGACCAGCCACTGTTAACAGCTTATGTGGGCTCATTAGTTGGGTGGGGTGGTGACTCAGGGGATCTCTGAGGTGGGGCAAACACTGTTAGCCAGGTTGATGGAGTCTCAGATATGGCACCTGCCTTCTGGCTCTGTGTGGGGAAGGTTCAGAAAAGGAAGAGTGGCCTCTGCCCTCCTTAGTATCTGTAAGAAAACTGTCCTTCAGCTCTCTCCTTGATGCCAGACACTTCAGTTGCTCCCTGTATGCCATTGGTGCCTTTCAAACTGATACCCCAGTGCTGGAGCTCAAGGGAGTGAGTCTGAGTACATATGTGTGTATTGCTTGGGACTCTAGAAGTTTGTTCCACCAACTGAATCCCTGCTGGGTTTTGCAGCCAGAAGTTATGAGGACTTATCTTCCTGGCACTGCAGTCCTGGGCTGGGAGGCCTGGTGTGGAACTAGGACTCCTTGCTCCCAAGATATCCTTCCCGAATTTTTATCCACCACACATGGATGTGGGACCTGCCCATTCAGCATCTCCACATCTCTGCCCCCTCTATCGACCTAGATGAATGTGATTTTTTTAATTCCATAGTTGTCAGATTTCCAGTCAACCTGATTTCTGTTGGTTCTGAGTGATGGTTGTTCTATAGTTGAGTTGTAATTTTGATGTGGTTGTGTGAGGATGTGAGCCCTGTTTACCAACACATCCATCTTGACCAGGAGTCTCTCTTATTTTCTTTTTATATTATTATATATTCAGCACTTCAACAATAAAGAGGTATTATTTTTTGAAACTCAAGCAACAATAAATACATGTCTACCTACATGGCCATTTAGTTGTGTGCTTGTGATAAAGGTAAAAATTGGTCATTTATCATGTTCTCTTTATTAGATAACCCCTCACAGCAAAGACTGTTTCCTCATGATGTAACTCTTTCTGTGGAATGCATGGTGCCTAGTATAGTCTAGAAATGTCTCTGATGAAGGTAATTATGGAACTGAAGTGAAAGATGAAGATCACATTCCATGTAATAATTTGTAGGTAAATGGGTCTGTTTTTAAGGCTCTGAAATCACTCTGTAGGTATATTTTCTATATTTCTGATGTTGTTAGAAAGTGACATATTTATGAGCTATATTTCTAGAATTCTCAGATCCTAGCAAAAAATACTCTTGGTCGTAACAAGGAAAGCTCTGTTCTGTGTTTTTATTTTAGGGGAAGATGTTTTGCTAGGTGCTGGCTGGTGAGTTGCTCTGTGCACATGTCAATGAGATTAGTCAGGAGTTTCATATATATATGTATATATATATAATCTGTTATTGTATGTATGTATTATTATACACACAGTCTATTATATATTATATATTGTATCACATATTGTATCTGTTAAGTGGAGAATTTAGCTTTAAGTAGTGAGTAGTTCTATTTTGACTCAGTTATAGTCTTTTGTAAAAATAAATAGGATTAAAACTATAAAAAAAAAGTAGAACATCAACTTTTTAAAAGTCATATAAAATTTTGTGTTTCACATTAACCAGAAAGAAAAACTGGTTTTAAATACATATAGTAGTCACCTAGTTTCCAGCCATTTTCCTCATTAAGACTCAGTGTGCTTCTGTCCCCACTTATGAATGACCAGCCTCGTACGTCCTTCTGGTGTGGTATTTCATTCCTGCCAGGAAAGGAAAGCTGATCTATGGTTCTTTCAGCTTCAGCTCTGTCAGCTCTTCCAGTCTCTGCAGCTAGGGTTGCTTTGATCAGGTCTACTTGATGTGGAAAAGTCTTGCTGCTCAGTATTTGCAGATGTGACTTTCCTAACTCAAATCAGGTTTAGCAGAAAAATAAGGCATATGATATCTTCAAGATTATTTGCCTGAGGGCTCAGATGTTGGGGGATTATCAGAAATTAAAATACCTCTTCTTGAATATTACTTCTTGAATAGGGTTACTCTTAATATTTTTGGTTGAGGCTAATATTCCCCGAGCTATATCAATTTAATTTAATATGAAAGGCCTTTATTTTATCTCACCAAACCTGTTTCTATGACTTCATCCTATTCCTTAAACTCTTCTTCCCATATCACAGTTTTTTAACTCTCTAGGGGTGGGCCTTGGTTGTGGTTTTACCTTTCAGGATTTGCCATTCTTTTCAAATGCAAAATAATTCATTCTTTTAGACCAGTGGGATTTGATTAAGTTTTCTCAAGATGGTCAGAAGTAAACCCCATCTTTCCTAAATATAGAATTTCAACCAGAAGGAAAATGGCATTCACTTGTGAACAGTAGAATTTTAAATTTATCTGTCCAGTTAGTCGTCCTTTCAGCACAATGTCAGGATTTTGACAATGCTGGAACATGTCACTGTGGTATTCCAGCAAGACTCCCACAGAGTACTGCACAAAGAAACTCCAAGTACAAAATCACTGTCAGCCATCCGGTGAGCCACTTCCGACTGCTGAAGGTAAATCTCTTAAAGCATGTTTGGCCATTTAATTCTGGATTTTGAAGTGAAAGAAAACCCTCAAACTCTTCCCTTTTTTGTTTGATGTGATTGCAGTTCAATGTGACCGTCCCTGCCATTGTCCAGATCCTGTCTCCAGGACAAAGGACGCACTGCGCGGGAACTAGAGCCCAATATCCAACCCACTGCCGATTTTTGCGTGGTCTGTAAGCAAGGGTGTTTTATACATTTTTAAATGGTCAGAAACAAAGTCAGAAGGATAATATTTTGTGGTATATTAAATTTACATGAAATTTAAATTTCAGTAATTATAAGTAAAATTTTATTGGAACATGGCCATACTCATTTATTTACGTATTGTCTATGGTTGCTTTCACTACAGTGACAGGATTAAGTCCTTGTGATAGTGGAACCTAATCAGCAAAACAAACAAGCAAGCAAAATATAAACAGAGGCATTGAAATAAAGAATAAACTGACAGTAACCAGAGGGGAGTGGGGAGGGGAATAATGGAAGTGGGGGAGAAGGGGAAGGGTTGTCAAGGAACATGTATAAAGGACCCATAGACAAAGCCAAAGGGGGATAGGATGGAGGGTGGGAGGTGGGGTGGGGGGTGGGGGAAAGTGATAGTAGGAAAATGGAGACAACTGTATTTGAACATGAATTTAAAAAATGATAAAAAAGAAAAGAAGACCCTGTGGCCCCCAATGCACAACATGTTCACTATTTGGCCCTTTGCAGAGAAAGTTTGCTGACTCTGCTCATGCAGTCCTCAGAATGCACTCATTAAAATCTACTGGGGGGAGCAGAAAAACAAAGTAGCACTTCTGTGATGACTGGTGGTCTTTGGAAAACAAATCTTTGTTCCTTTATCATTTTGTAACACTTTGATAGTTTATTACAAGAGATGAATGTCTAATATATATCAATGTTTAGTGAATTAAAATAATGATGAGAAATAAAAGGAAAACTTCTATAGTTTTTGTGAATTATGATGTATGTTGAAACAAAGTCCTAAAAAATTAAAAAGACTCCACCCCTAAGAAACTTCATTTATTTTATCTGTACTTAATTCTATGATGTACTTGAAAATGCATTTTACACACACACACACACAAACACACACACACACACACAAGGTCTCTCCAGAAAGTATCCACCTGTGTGATATGAAAAATAGAGACATTTATTGAACAAGGCACAAGAAACATTGTACATAGGACAATGACTCCTTAGCCCCCTTCAAAGTAGGTATCTTGGGACCTCACACAGTGCTCCCAGAACCTTTCAAAACACTGTGCAAAATCTTTTGTTGGAATTGCCATCAGCTTCCTGTTATATTTTCCTGAATCTCATCAGCAGTCCCTTTCAAAGGTGATTTTAGTTTTGGGAAAAGCCAGTAGTTTTTGGAATCCCCAGATCAGCTTTTAGTTCTCACTGTCAGTCACCAATCTTTGTTGATTGCAGCCTGTACACATTCAATATTCTCAGGTGTTCCTCTTGCTGCAGGCCTTCCAGAACGTGGATCACCTTCTACAGATTCCTGACCATCTTTGAAGCATTTGTGCCACATTTTTTATTTGTGCTGCATTCATTGCATTGTCCCTGAAAGCCTTCTGAACCATCTGAATAGTTTCCATGAAGGAATGTTCAAGATTAATGCAAAATTTGATGCAGATTCATTGCTCTACTTGCTCTGTCATTTTGAATGTGACAGCCACACACTACACATACTCTCTCAAAGGCATCTACGACCCCCCCTGACTAGTAATGTGAAGTTGTCATTGTGTATTCCAGTCCACTCTTCTTGGCTGCCAGGTTAAATTGGTGTTGCGTAAACCATTCTCATTATATTAACAATGGCTGGACTTTTCTGGACAGACCTGCAGAGTGTGTGTGTGTGTGTGTGTGTGTGTGTGTGTGTGTGTAACATATAAAGCTTTCAGCCCTGGCTGGTGTGGCTCAGTGAATTGAGCACCAGTCTTTGGATCAAAGGGTCACTGGTTCAATTCCCAGTCAGGGCACATGCTTAGGTTGTGGGCCAGGTCCCCAGTAGGGGGTGCACAAGAAGCAACCACACACTGATGTTTCTCTCCTCTTTCTCCCTCCCTTCCCCTCTCTAAATAACTAAATATTTAAAAAATATATAAAGCTTTCATAGAATAACAAGGATTTATTACTTTTCACTTTTTTCTACCACCAGAGTGGCTGGATTTTTTTAAATTATTGTATTTTGGTATTTTGGAATCAGGCAGGAATGGGCAAGGTCTAATGTAATGTAGAATTAAGGCATCATGTAACAAGGTTGTGATTCTCCAGACCTTACCTCACCTAAAACTCCCACCACATGTATCAGAACAGAAGAATTCTACCCTTTGTGCTCTGGATCTCATATCCTATCTTAGGTTTCTTGCATCATCATCCATTACCTCAGAATACATCAGTGGTATGGAGAGATTCATACTTTGGCCAACAGCCTAACCAAACACTGTGCATATTCCACCCATAATTATGGTTTTAGATTTCTTCACCCCTCTTCCCACTGGCTGACCTCAAAACCAAAGCTGGTTTTTCTCTAAGATCAGCATCTAGGGTGCTTAATGAGTTTGACTGTATGTAGTGCACTGAAGTTCTCCCTATGTGCTTATAGCTCCAGCCCACACTCTGTGTGCTCTGGAAGATGCTCTTGAACTTCTACCTGCAATGCACCACCACCTTTATACACGTAGAACATTCATCTTTGGATAGCCCCTGAGACTTCATCTCAAAGAAACTGGAGGTGTTCCCAGATCTCTTAGCTATATCTCCTGCCCATGTTTAAAAAACCATGATGATTTCTGCGAAGGTTCACCAATTGTGGCCTTTTATACAGTCAGCACGTGTTACAAAAGCACCATGTAGCAGTTGCAGTGACCACAATATGAATTAAGGTCAGCAGGGCCATCCTCCAGACATCTGTTTTTAAACTCTCGACAACTATGGCTACTTGGTCATTTTCACACTGCTTCTGCCTTGGCCTTGTCTTGGCTCTGCATCTATACGGGTTCTTTCTTTCATTTGCTCCAGCCCTGGGTTTCCCAGGATCCCTGGAAGCATCAACCAGAAATGTAAGCTATGTCTATTATTCCTCTTTTATTTCCTAAATACATATTGAAAAGTTCTGATTGCTAATTGTCTTTTTATTTCTAACATCTTTACCTTCATTCCTACTACTTTAATTTGTCATCTTGAGGTGAGACTATGCCGTTGGCTTCTCAGTAGCGTTCCTAGTTCCCATGATCTGGAGTCAAGGACTCATTAGAAGACTATGCATTGGCTTCAAACTGTCTTTAAGTCTCCCAAAATTGTGCCCATACATGGTGTACTCAGTGAGTAAAGGGCTAGAGGTTTGGAGCGCTAATTGTTTTTTGACATATAAGTGCCTTCGGCCCTGCAGTTTGACTTTGGTTGGCTGAGATGCAGTTACATCGCAGGAGGGCTGACAGTGGCTGATTTCTCTCTACCTCCACTCTCTGCAGTGTTCTCTCCAGGGCACTCATCACTCGCCCTAGTGGGCTGCAACTTTGCTGAAGGGGTGGCCAGAATTTCAGGTTTACTTCAGAGCAGTTGGAATCACTAAGTGGGACTTGATTATTTTGTTAATTGATCAATTTGGTATGAAAATTATGGGGCTGGGAGCTAGTAATGATTGTACCTGATTTTAAAAGATACGTAACAATTTTGGCATCTGTTTATCAGTTAATATTCGTATGAGTGGGTTTTAAAATCCATGATTTGTTATGATTGCCAGGAGATAATACGATTTGTCAATGCTTAAGTTTGGTTTCTTGGTGTTAAATGCTCTGATTTGGGGGTGAGATGGACAGTGGCATGGTTGACATGCTAAAGATGAGGGGTAAGAGGTATGTATATGTCAGAAAGGATAATATGAATGGCAATGACATAGAGATGAGGGAGGAAGTAAATTCCCACAGGTGATATAAAAGGTAAAGGGGATATATACTTATTGTCATGTTCACTAGGAAAATACCAAACTTGTGACTTTACTGATGTTTTTGTTTAGAAAAGACTTAGTAAAAAGGAGAAAGAGTGATTTAAAGAAAAGTGTTAGGAAAATGATAGTGAGAGGTAATGAAAATGACAAAGCACGCTGAAAGTGCAGGTGAATGAACGGGGTCCTGCTCAGGAGTTAAGATTGACTTCCAGTAGCCATGCCCAGCCAGGAGGTCTTGGCAAATCCCAGGGCTCATCAACCTCAACTGCTTTCTGCTTAAAATAGTTATAGCTATTGCATTTGACATATTTCTTATAAACACTAAATAAGGCTACATTCAAACATGAAAGTGATTTGTAAACCAAAAGAATCTGCAGACACAAATTGCATTATTAAGTAAAGGAAATGGTCATACTCTAATCTTTGATTTGCTGTAGACCCTTCAAATTTTACAACAGTGTAAAGGTAAACAGAAGCTGGGAAATATAGGGCTTAAGGGCAGAGACTTTACATTTTTAAATTAATTCAGTATTGTATTTTCTCTCTGAATCATTTAACATCCTTCATCCTCAGTGATCTCACCTGAAAAATGGGTATAATTTTATCACCTACCTCCCAAGAATATTTCTGAGAATTAAGCAACACGTATTAAATCTTTGGCACATACATGTGCTAACTGTAAAAACAATTATAGATATTATTATTATTAAATAGAACAAACTGAACTAGAATTAGTCACAAATTCCCTTTCAAATTTCTAGTAATTCTGGCAGATTAGTAGAAAAATACACGGAGAACTCTCACACAAAGCAGTTGTAGAAATTCTTCACATCAAAAATCTTAAAACAAGCAAACCTTCCTAACACAAGTTCTTTTTGAAACTGACAGCAAAAAAAGTGACCTCGGGTCACAGTCCTGGGGAAATGAGGAGTATGACATAATCACGTTCTTTTTCCCATAGCTCATTCTAGCAGGAGTCTGAGGTCCAGGTTTCAGTTAGAAATTGACTAAAGAATACGAAGCCATGAGGTTGGTTGCCAAAGAGCTTTGAAAGAAATACTGGATACCAAGGACCCACAATATGCCATATTTCCAAAGTAAGCATCCAGGATGGGATATCACATGTAAGTATTCGACTTAAATCCATGTCAGCTCTGCAGAGCTAAAGAACATGTTCTTATCACGTATGCTTCTAGAGTTACTTGTAACCCAGAGCCCCTGATTCTATAATTCTACCCTGGTAACCAACTTACTTATTACTAACTCTGAATCCCTTGCGTGCCCAGCCACTGGAGCTGAGATGGAGCTGGGACATTCCCAGGGTACAGCTCAGTGAGGCAGCCACAGCTTTGTGGTGAAGCGGTCGGGTTGTTGTGCTGAACTTCCTGGGTATGAATCCTCTTGGCTTCTTTTACCTACAAGCTTCAGTGACCTGGGGTGAGTCACTTACCGTTATGTGCCTCTCCTACAAAATGGAAATGACATGAATATTCTCCTTTTCAGTCTTTGGTGGTATTGTAAGACTGAAATGAGTTGGTGTTTGTGAAATGCTGTGTCAGTACCATGCACTAACTGATTGCATCACTGGAGTGTGCTTCTTTGAAATGCTTGTAATTGTACTGCACAGAGTAAAGCCTCAATAAACATAAGCTCTTTTCATGTTAAGTTATTTCTCTAACCAGTAATTCTCAAAATGTAGCTGTATGGGTATCATCCAGAAGGCTTGTTAACACACTGACCCCTAAACCCATTCCTGCAATTTCTAATTCAGAGGGTCTGGGATGGAGCCAGAGAATTTGTATTTTGAACAAAGTCTAGGGTGATGCTGATGCTGCTGGTTCCAGACCACACCTTGAGAACCACTGCCCTAAGACATTCATCCCAAATTCTCACCAAAATCTTATATACAGTGTAACTAGAGAGAGTGAAAGGTCATTTTATTTCTATTAGTTCAGTGTCAGGAGTCAAAATATGGGAAGCCCTGTCTACAGTTGCATGAGGACTGAGTGGCTAGGGGTGATTCTGGAGGCTCTCTTCATGGACAGTGGGGGTGGAGATGAGGGAGGGAAAAGCAGCCCAAACAGACAATAGCACTTATATATTCATTTCTCTGATATTTCCTTTTACAGGAGAGGTTTCCCTAGTTGGGCCAAACAGAATAGCCAAACTGCATGTCTCACACGTGTTCATGGCTAACTCTGTCCTTCAGAAAGAACTTCAGGAGAGTTATAAAGAACTTATAAAACTCAACACACACACACACACACACACACACACACACAATCCAGACAACCCAATTAAAAAATGGGCAAAGGACCTCAATAGATGTTTTTCCAAAGAGGACTTACAGATAGTCAACAGACATATGAAAAGATGCTCAATGTCATTAATCATCAGAGAAATGAAAATTAAAGCCACAATGAGATATCACCCCACACCTGTCAGAATGGCTATCATCAGTATATCAACAAACAACAAGTGTGGGCAAGCATGTGGAGGAAAGGGAATCCTTGTGCACTGTTGGTGGGAATGCAGATTTGTGCAGCCACTGTGGAAAGCAGTATGGAGTTATTTCAAAAAATTAAAAATGGCACCACCCTATAACCAGCTATTTCACTTCTGTGAATTTATCCAAAGAAACCCAAGACACTAATTCAAAAGAATATATGCACTATGTGTTCATTGCAGTATTATTTACAATAGCCAAGATATGGAAGCAGCTCAAGTGCCCATCACTAGATGGGTGGATAAAAAGCTGTGGTGCATTTACACAATGGAGTATTAGTCGGCTGTAAGAAGGAGGAGAAGCCTTACCCTTTGTGATAGCAGTAGACCTGGAGAACATTATGCTAAGTGAAATCAGTCAGTCAGAGGAAGACAAATACCATATGATCTTACTTTTATATGTGGAATCTAATGAACAAAAACTAACAAACAAAACAGAACAGACTCACAGATACAGAGAATGGACTGACAGCTGTCAGAGGAGGGGGGTGATGGGGCTGGGTGAAAAAGGTGGAGGGATTATGCAAAATACAACAGAGCTCACAGAATACTGTACGGTGATTACCAGAGAGAAAGGGGGCAGAGGGAGGCTAAGAAGAGTGAAGGTGGATATATGGTGGTGGAAGGAAACTTGACGTGGGGTGGTGAACACACAATACAACATACTGATGATGTGTTATAGAACTGTACACTGGAAACAATTTTATTAACCAATGTTGCCCCAGTAAGTTCGATAAAAAACTTCGAGGAGACACAGAATTTAGGACAGCCCGTGGTGATTAAAGCAACCCTTACTTAACCCAAATGCCCCTGCAGTCAAGAGATGGAGGGGAACAATGTGGGTGTGGACACGACACCCCTGAAAATGTCCCGCCAGCCAGCCAGGTCACACCTGGAAAAATTCCGGGCATTGGAAACCAAGATGGAAAAGCCGCAGAGGCAAACGGGTGAATCGCGCGCACTCAGAAATAAAGAACTTGAGGGTCGCCTATTACTCATCCTTGCGCTGCGAGCCCCAGCGGTGTCCCCAGACACACCAGTCAACGTCACCCCGCTCCAGCCCCGCCTTCTTTCCCTCCGCTCTGGAAGAGCCCTGCGACCTGAGCCCCTGGCGGCTGGGCTGAGCTGCGGACACTGCGGGGCAGCGGGAGCCCATTGGTCACCTGGGCAGAGGTGAGCGGCTCCGCCAATCCTTTCCCAGGAAGGGGACAGGTGGACCTGTGAGGGGCTTGGAGTGGAAAAGCAGAAAGCGTGCTGCGGGTGGGGTGGGAGAGTGAGGGTCAGTAGGGGTGGGGGAAGCGCTGAGGAGGGAGAAGGGTTAAAGAAAATAGGGCAAAGTCACTTTTTTCAGTGACTGATGCGGGGAAAAAGACACACTCTGAGTAAAGATTTTTCAGTGGGTGAAGATCCTTATTGCTTCACCTATGGCAGATTTGTCCCCCCAAAAAAAAAGAAGAAGAAGAAGAAAGAGAAAAAAAAAAAAAAGACAAATGGAGGACAAACTTCTGGGACCTGGGGGTAAAATGGAGTGATATAATAGTTATATTTAAATGACAGCGTTAAGGAGAATCAAAGCACACTGCTGAGAGAGGAGAAAGGAAGTTTAAAAACCTCCACTTTGCCTTTTGTTTCAGTAACAACAGTTATAATAAGGGAACCCGTTAGCCTCTGAAGTGGTGGGAGTGCCTCCAGGTCTCCCTCCGGAGCCTTGCTCTGGAGCTGCCAGCCAGAAAGACTAAGCCACTGGCTCACTTTGGGAGCAAACCTCACTCGGGTTTGGGTAAAATTTCCCCTTTCCTAGGAAGACTTTCTGTCTCTGCCTGTGTCAGGAGAGGACTCGGGACCAGCCAAGAAGAGCTCAGGTATTGTCAATTTCCATTTCATTATACACGTTTTCAGGTTGAAGTTTGTGAATCCACCATCCATATTCCTTTAGAGTTTTGATTTTAAATAGCTCTTATGTGGGCATACTAATGCTGTTTTCTAGCTGAACAAGAGATTTACCTGCATCCTGATGTTCCTTTCTGTGCTTGCTTATGGAAAAGAAGATGCAAATGTTGTCTCCGATCAGACACAGTTATTTATGTAAGTTTTGTAACCAGATGGTCACAGCGACAAAAGTGGTCATGCGATTAATTTTATATTAAATTTTCAGTGGGCTACATTCTGGTAACAAGTCCATTACCTTTACAGGAAGATACAAACAATTCCACACCCATGTTGTTTCTGGCGTAGTTTATGGCCGAAGGATGGTTGCTGGTAGAATCCAAAGGAAATCATTCTATTCTAAGGAACAATGAGATTTTAAATTATGAAGGTCACATTTCTTAGAAACGCATAATAAAGAGTTTTATTGCAACCCTGTATGTTCTGAATTGGAGGAGAAAATAAGGTTTGGATTCCTGGGCTGGCCCCACATGTGGGTTACAGATAACATTTTCCAACAAGCTGAGCATATTTCTTCCCTGGTAATGCTCCCCCGCCCCCATGGCTGACATGAGGAGGAGAAGGGACCAGGGAAACGGGCAGAGAGGGATGTGCCGAGCAGAGCGAAAGCAGACAGACAGCATCGCGCCTGCGAGGGGTCAGCGTGGCCCGACTCGGTGCAAGTGCAACGCCCGGGCCTCTCAGCAGATGCTGTTGTTTACGGTCCTTGTTTGGCAGTGAAATGTGCAACGTGCCTTTTTTTTTTTGGCAAGGTTTAAGGACATATTAGAAAGAGATTTATTCAGTCTTTCAGTGGGTTATTACAGTTTATAAAAGTGTTTTTGGCCCTGGCTGGTGTAGCTCAGTGGATTGAGTGAGGGTTTGTGAACCAAAGGGTTGCTTATTTGATTCCCAGTCGGGCACATGCCTGGGTTGTGGGCCAGGTCCCCAGAGGGGGGCGCGGGAGAGGCAACCACACATGGATGTTTCTCTCCCTTTCTTTCTCCCTCCCTTCCCCTCTCTCTAAAAATAAATAAAATGTTTTATTTAAAAAAGTGTTTTTGAAGAAGGTTTAATAAAATGAAAAAACAAATACAGATTAGGGCAAAGTAGTTTTACAGTTGTTACATATTGTTTGTAAACCAAGTAGGTTTACATATGGAAAATCATACAATAATTAGTAAATAAAAATACAAAAATAAACTGTTTCATGTACTCATAACTGTGAACCTACTTTTGCCACACCTTGTATTATACATTTAATGATTAAAAATGTTACACAATTTAGCTCCACACACACATATACACAGAAACATATACAATATATATAAAAAGCTGGAAGATATACAGCAAACTTTTAATGCTTATACTTGGGGGGTGAGAATATAAATAATTTTAATTTTTTTCTATGTATTTGAAGCTTCCAAATTTTCTAGCATGCACATGTATTAGTTTTATAACCAGTTTTTAAAAGAACTAATGTATAAATCGGAAACTATCCTTTATGTATTTCAGTTGTCACAATGTCTTTATTTTCATCTTAATTTTCCCTTTTTAATGACTCCCTCAGTAATAGGATCTTCTGCGTTTCATGAACAAGTGAAAAGCTATACAGGAATTTTCACAGCAGTAAATATCCCACTTGATCACCGAGCTCCAGGCGAGGCCAGCATACGCTATGGCTTTGTACACGGTTAGTTTTACTGTAAAAGTTGTAAACAAAATTGACCACTTAGGACCCTTCAGGAAGGTCTCTGATTAGCAGAGTTACTGTGTGCGGCTGTACTGGAACTTTGCTCAAACCATAGTTATAACTCTGAGTCGTGACTTTTTTTTTTTCAGGATGAAAGTGAAAGGTAGCAGAATCACCTGCTTACTGGTGCCCTTTGCTGTGGTCTGCCTGGCGGCCACCCCTGGGGTCAGGGCTTGCCCTCGCCGCTGTGCCTGTTACATGCCCACAGAGGTGCACTGCACATTCCGGTACCTGACCTCCATCCCAGACAGCATTCCGCCCAATGTGGAACGTATCAATCTAGGGTGCGTGGGAGTCCTCGCCCTGTCTCCTTAAGAAGGGATTGTTCTCTAAACACTTAGGACTTTGGGAGGTTAACCACAATTGTAATAAACTTTTTTTTTTCTGAAATGAGCACACGAGGATCTTAAGTTTGTTAGGGCTCTAAGAAAGTTTAACTCATAAACTTTTATTTGGAGAAAGTCCTTCTCGCACCTTGAGTACTCTTGGTAGGTGGGGAGGCCCATGACTATCGAAAAGCTTCATTCTGGCTACCTTTGTGCTGCAGAGTAAAATAGCTCTTGTTACGAATTAGGGTTCTGACACACCAGTGAGAGACAACAGGAAGACTAGGAGTGTCCTTCTATATGTAAAAGATATATGTGAAAATTGGGCTGAATCCCTTTTGAAGCCCTTGGGCTTTTTTCTATACAAACTGACTTATTTAAAAATGCTTTTTTAAAGTGCATACCTAATTAAATCTACCAAAAGTTGACTACATTTTAAAAGTTCACAAAAAACTGTGTGAACATGTGTATTTGAACTTAACATCATTTACTTGAGATGCGTGAGCCAATGGCCCCTATGTGCCAAACACAATGGATGGGACTGGAAATTCAATGAACAAGACTTGCATTCCCTGCTAGAAGCTGTAATTAAAAGGAGACAGATGTACATCCAGTACAACATAATAGGAAGCATAATACAGTAAAGGAGCTTAGTAACAATCACTGATTATAATGGCTATCATTAATTGTGTGCTTTCTAGGGCCTGGCATTTGGCTAAGCCCTCTTCATGTATTCATTCATTTAACCCTCATAACCCCTTTGGAGTAGGTTCTGTTCTTTGCATTTTATAAATGAGAAAACTGAGGCACAGAAAGGTCACTGATTTTATTCGGAATCACTCCTAGTGCTTACTACCAAGTGCCTGAGTTCATGATCATGGCCCAACCACTTGGCTTCAGAGCCGAGGTTTCTTGACTGCTTTACAACGATGAATTTCCCCTGGGAGAGCGAGGGGCCAGGAGGTGAAAAAACAGGCTGGGTCCTAATAGTGCTCACAAAGAGCGGGGGTGGAGTCACGGCATTCCAACCTGGG
The DNA here is from genome assembly GCA_004024845.1 of Tonatia bakeri. Lineage (NCBI taxonomy): Eukaryota > Metazoa > Chordata > Mammalia > Chiroptera > Phyllostomidae > Tonatia > Tonatia bakeri. The sequence goes on along the minus strand of PVIA01001342.1, from coordinate 253,410 downwards.
GGAACAGCAGGCTCCCAAAGGTTTGAAAATGAAAAGGAATGTGGCATGTCCCAGGAGAAAGAATAAGGTGATTGTAACCACACTACAAGGGCTGGTGGAGGGTAGACCTTCTGATAAATCTCAGTAATATTCCAAGCATTGTATCATCTTTTTACAGCACAGGCAAAACAAGAGAGGCACTGATGTGTGTGTGTGTGGTGGTGGTAGGGGTTTGCTTTGACATTTGAACTTTAGTTGACGGGCTCAGCTTGTGCCTAGCATGCCATTTGCATTTCAGGTACAACAGCTTGGTCAGATTGACAGAAACAGATTTTTCGGGCCTGAATAAATTGGAGTTACTGATGCTGCACAGCAACGGCATTCACACAATCCCAGCCAAGACCTTCCAAGATTTGCAGGCCCTGCAGGTGAGACCTGGTGGGAAGGGACAGATTAAAGAGGTAAGATATCCCTCCAAAAACAGCCTACAGCATCCCCAAATCAGCTTTCTGTAAATTAGAAGTAGACTTGAAGGGAGAATGCCAGAGAACCAATCGCTTCTTAAATGCAACTGTATGTGGAAATTTGAATAATAAAAGAATTCTAAGGCAAGTTTCCTCATGCCTCAGGCTAATATACCCAATGACTACTAATCCTTTAAAACCTATTCCTAAAATGCTGCTTCTAGTCATGTTCATCTGAGAAACGAAGGTGGTTCCTAAAAATAATTGCCATCTTAGAAGTTAGCTTTCTATACAGCAATATAATTTTTTCAGGCTCACTTTATTTAATTATTATTTATATCCTGCCTTGTTCAAAAAGATTAACGAAGTTGTAGAGACTTCCAAGAATGTGTCAAATATTGTAGGAATCCTCACTCCGGTAGGAAAGCAGGAAGGGGCACTGGGAAGCACTGGCTCAGAGATCAGAGCGTCTGCTGTGCTAAGTAGGACTTGAGGCTTTCCAGAAACTCACAAGTCATGATGTCTATCATTTTTTACACATAAAAATTAATAAAACTACTTTTCAGAACAAACGCAACCACATCTGATTTAAAACTTTCTGTCTCCCATAGCTTCTGATAAACAGACAGCACAATAAAGTCAGTTATATCCTTATAAAAGATAAAATGCCAGTATGCATAGAGCCTTTTGACAACATACCAGGGTTGTATAAAGCCATAGAATTCAGTCTAGTATGGGATTCTGTTCATTTGGCTTGATTAGGCTTGATTTATATGTGTTCAGAGGACCAGATGGAATACATATCCTTCATGAAATTCTCCACACACATATACTCTCCACCAAGTTTGAATAAATATTGAGGACCATTGAGTTTGATTTATTTTATTTTATTTATAGAGAGAGGGGAAGGGAGGGAGAAAGAGAGGGAGAGAAACATCGATCAGTTGCCCACAACCACCCAGGCATGTGCCCTGACTGGGAATCAAACTGGTGACCTTTCGATTTGTAGGACTATGCTTAATCAACTGAGCCACACAGGTCAGGGCAAGGACCAGTGACTTTGAAACTGTACTCCCAGGTAATGTTAGAGGCAAAGCTCTTCTATGTTTCCAGTTTAACTCTTTTTTGCCTATCAGGGAATTAGTCATTCCAGAAAAGCACACTCTCAACAGAAATGACAAAATAGGTCGAATCGGGAAAAATTATGAGAAACCATTGTTTTTACTAGCATTTCTTTGTCTTTTCTCTTTGGGAGACAAAGTGTGTTCAACTAGTAACTGCAGGAGAAATTGAAAAACATCCATACACTATTGAATTATTCAAATATTATTTTAATTTTAATTCAAAACAAATTAAAATCATATTATTCATAATAGCCAAAAGTGGAAAACAGCCTGAATGTTCACAAATTTATAAATGGATAGGCAAAATATGTTACACGCATGCAATGAACTACTACTCAGCAATGAAAATTGATGAAGGGCTGAGGCACGCTAAACAGGGATAGATCTTAAAAATAGTAGGCTAATTGGAACGAAGCTGGACACAAAAGATCACATATTGTATAATCTCATTGACTTTAAATGATGAGAACAGGCAAATCCACAGGAATAAAGTAAATAAGTGGTTTTCTACAGCAAGGAAAATGGGGAAAATGACTTCCAAAGAGTACCAGTTTTTACTTTGGGGTGATGAAAATCTTCTAAAATTAGAGAGTGGCGATGGTTGCACGACTTGGAATTGTATATTTTAGATAGGTAAAATTTTATGGCATGTCAATCATGTATCAATAAACCATTATAAACATCAAAAATAAATTAATTTTTTGTGAAAAACTCAGGTTCAAGAAATCTTAAATTTACTTGAAATATCAAGATACTTAAAAAAAACTTAGTACGGAAGTTTTCAATTAGATGCAAGAGTAGCATAAAATAATGCCAATGCAGCATCACCCAGCTTCAGTAGTTATCAGCACATCACACATCGTTTTACAAGCGCTTTCACTCCCTTCTTTTCCATTTCATTGTGTTGTTTGGAAACAAACCCATGCAATCAGAATGTGTCATCTGTAAATACTTCAATCCATATCTCAAAGTTAAGGAATCTTGACTAAAACAAGATACACCCACTGCATCGGATTAGTCTCAGTATTGATACACTTTTTCCCTTTTGTGATAATTCCTTTAACAAAATAAATATTCTTTTTATTCTTAGGTCTTAAAAATGAGCTATAACAAAGTCCAAAAACTTCAGAAGGATACTTTTTATGGCCTCAGGAGCTTAACACGGTTGCATATGGATCACAACAATATTGAGTTCATAAACCCAGAGGTTTTTTATGGACTCACCTTTCTCCGACTCGTGCACTTGGAAGGCAATCGGCTCACTAAGCTCCATCCAGATACGTTTGTCTCTTTGCGCTACCTCCAGATATTTAAAACATCTTTCATTAAGTACTTGTACTTGTCTGACAACTTTCTGAGCACCCTCCCTCAAGAGATGATCTCCTACATGCCAGATCTGGAAAGCCTTTATCTTCACGGGAACCCCTGGACCTGTGACTGTCATTTAAAATGGTTGTCTGACTGGATACAGGAAAAGCCAGGTACGTATACTGTTTATTTCTTTGTCCTAATGCAATAGTAGCACCCTGCCTGGAGGTGCTTTATCAGTAAGTGAGAAGGCCAAGAAGTCTAAGTAATAATTCATATAACAAACTCTCTTCATTCTTTCATGAATTAATTGTTCATTGTTTCAAAGGTTAGCTATCTGATCACCATTCCTGGCTTTTGACAAAATTACAAAGTAAGAAATGTGTGTATGTTATGCTTCCTTAAAGCCATAAGCCATAAAAAACCTCTTCTCAGTTATTCAGTCAATATGCAATTTTTGCAGCTCTATTTAAGGTTCTACGCTGGGTGATGGAAGTGCCAAGGGCACTGTCTCTGCTCTAACCACACTTCCGGTGGGTTACAGATAAGCAAACAGACCATGAGGGTATGAAATGTCCTTTGACAGGGAAGGTAGAATTTACCGTGAAGAGTGCAAGATCCATTCAGTCAACAAGCAGTTATCATAAACCTACATACAGGAGGCCACAGAGAACAGAGGGATCCAAAAAATGAGCAAGACAGATTAAGGTCCTTGCCCTCATGGGGCTTACATTCTTATGGGGAAAAGGGGCAAACAACTAATTACATTGTTAATTATTAGAACCCTAATGAAATAATTATTTCAATTAGGCCCTTAAGATAATGTCCAAAAGGAACCCCTTGATTATGTCATCAAAGGGGTTGGTTGATTTCTTTGGAAAGATTGATAGGAGCTGGGTTGCCTTGTGGGGTGGGGGTTGGGGGCACAGTCCACTCTTTAGAGAGGTTTGGCATGAGGTGAGGGAGGAAGGCGGCAGCTAGATGGATAGGTGCAGTCAAGCAGGAGAGAGACTTGAGCATGTTCAAGGTGATTCGATTGCTGATAAGGTGACAACACTGCAGAAGGAATAGATCATCAACTGTGCAAGTCCCCTGGGAAGATGGTGGGGGTGGGGACAAGAGATCCAGCTGTAGCTGGAGGTGGTTTCCTCAGGAGGCAGTTTCCTCAGGAGGCAGGGTGTAAAAGGTGCACTAGGTGGACACAGAGGCAGGAGAGTTCCTAGGGCTGGTGGAGGAGACAAAGAAAATTTGTGTCTGATGCCTTTTCCTCCTTCATGAAGTTGTGGGAGGGCTGACTGAGGGAGGTGGTAAGAAAGGGCAAGGTCAGAAGCTTGAGAAAAGTGAAAAAAGTTACTGTTGTGAAATATATAAATGTGTATTGTACGTATATATATACACAGTCATATATGTATGTATGTGTGTGTGTGTGTAGTCAGTTAATATAAATACTCAAAAGCTAATTAAAAAACATGAACTGAACACTGTGAAGTATATTAGTCCAATAGACACCCTCTTTGCTTTCCAGGAGTTTAGAATCTTTTAGGTGAGTATGCTAAACACATAAAAAGATAATCAGGCTATGAATGAAAATCATCAAGTACTTATATTGAAGATTTAATTCTATAGGAGTTCAAAGTCTGTAAAAATAATTCTGCCTTGACCAAAAAGGAGAGAAAGAGGGCTGGGGCATAAAAGATGCATCAACAGGTAAAGAAGGAATAAGAGAGAAAGAAGCAGGGCAGTAACACTCAGTTTGTGCTTGACATTGTGCTGGATGCTTTCTATTGAATCCTCACAGCACTCCCCAATTTCCAGATGAGGACACTGAGGCATAGAAAAGTTAGGTATTTTGGACTAGTTATTTAGACCCTTTATGCCTCAGTTTTGTCACCTGTAATATAGAAATAACAATAACTGGAAAGAATACTTAAAACAATACAAAGTGCTTAGCTAAATGTATGACAAAATAAGCACTCAATAAATGTTTTATTTTCTTTCCCGCTGAAGTCAGACAGCTAGAAAATAAAAAATCAGAAGCTTAGAAGTCTAGATCTTTTTCTAAAATTGGGGCTTTATACATAAAGGCAGACAGCATAAGCTTCGTGACGAGGGTGATGAAGGGCCCCGTGTGCCCGGCATGGGGTCAGCATAGCCTGGCAAAGTGTTCTGAAATCTATTGAGGAGAGTGCTGCATGCCAGGCCAAAATGTTTATATTTTACCCTTCTTTAAAAAAGAATGATTTTACAGGGAAGGATTTTGGACAGTTTCCTACTGAAATGCATTTTAGGAATCCCCAATCTGTGAGCAGTACACAGGGTGGACCAGAGTGGGGAGAAACAGTAGCCCCGGTAGGAGGTGCTCAGGATGGTTCGTGTCTGGGGAATGACAGGTTGAACAATGAGGTGACCACACCTGAATGTAGCCTCACAGACATTTAAAAGGCAGTAGGGATTGAGTTTCTCAATTCTTTCAAATGCCGTGCAGAGAGAAAGGAGAATGACCAGTGAGAAAGAACTATGCATTTTCATGTGATTGTTAGCTGGATTATGGGGGAAGATGGTGAGCAAGTAGAGAAAACTCATCTGAAAAATGTAGCAGTGAAAGAAACAAAGAAATTAGATGATGCCCACACTCTGTATACCCAGAGGGAAAATGATTCTGTGTTCAGTTCCTATGGAGTGTCACACCTACTCGCCATTTTGCTAGTTACGTGCTTGGGTAATAAAATCAGGCTAGTGTATGTTTTGTTAGCAGTTATCGTTTCATCAGGTAGAATATACCACTGTAAAACGTCAATTATTTTATGTAATGGAGTCAAGGGACTGGCCTACTGTGTAGCCTACGTGCCAAATCCAGCCCTCACCAAGCTTTTGTAAATAGTTTTATTGGAACCCAGTCATGCCTAGTTTATACATATCCATGGCTGCCTCGGTGCTACAGTATAGTTGAGTTATTGGGTCAGAGAACTGTGGTCCATCAAACCCAAAGTCTTTACCATATGGCCCTTTACATGAAAAGTCTGCTGACCTTGGCCTGAAGAACAGAGCCTGAGCTCCTTAGCCTGGCATGCCGGGTCTTCCCAGGGTGCTCCGTGCCTAATTTTAGTCTCGTTTCCTTCCTTTCCAATTTGCAGCCACCCTTCCATGCCAGACACACCTGTCCTGTTTTACTGCCTCCAACCTGCTACTTCCCAGCCTGGAACACCTTCCTCCCTTTTCTGCCTGGTGGGCTCCTGGCCAGCCAGCAAACTCTGCTCAGCACTCACCTTTCTGGGAAGCCAGGCTGCTCTTCCACCTGCCCCATCCCTGTCAGAAGGATCACTCACCACTTGTGGCTGGCCCACACTTCTGTTCTTGAATGGACAACATTTTATTATATTTATTTGTATTACATGTCTGTTGCATTTTCTGAGTATAATTTATCTATCCTTAGCCCCTAGTGTGTGCCTACAACAGAGTAGGTCAATAACTTTTGTGAAACTGAGTTTTTATCAACTACATAGCCATTTTGATGTTGAATACAAATGCCTACCACCCTGCCATCATCTTAATATGTCCCAAAACTGCACCTGCGTGTATGTGTATACAAATATAATATATATGGATAAGTATATATCAAATAATAATTAACATTTTCTTTATGGCTAACATGTTTCAGCCGTGTTTAAATAAGCAAATGTTCTCCTTTTGACCGAGAAGCCTTGATGGTAATCCTACAACACTCACGAATCAGTCCCATCAACTTCCTTTTCGAAGTGCGTTTCATCTTGCATTCCAAGAGACCTGACAGCCTCTCATGCCTTCAGTTGCCTTACGTGGTGTGTGACAGGCAGTGCGTGGGCACGCATCTCCGTAGTCAAATGTAGCACAGCTTCATCTATTTGTATTCTTAGCTCTTAGGTTCCAAAACACGCCTGGGTTGCTCTTCTGTAAATGCAGATTGGTGGCCATTTATCTGATAAACATTTGTTTTATAAATATTAAATTTATGTCCTGCTGCTTGCTCTGTTTCCATACCTTTCTGCATATATAGAAACTTACTATTTTAATGCCAAAGCATAATGTAATCTTAACAATATATTTTCAGTGGCAAATGTAATATATATAGCACCAACAGTGCATGTAACTCAACTGACAAGGAAGCATTGTAAGTAAGTGATGGCATTTGATGTGTGTAGGTAGTGGTAGTTCTAGCAAGACTACCAGCTGTTTGGCTGCTACTGGAAAACACCTTCAATTATAAGACATTAATTCATAAAAAAATATGGTCTTAGAATTAGACTTACCTCCCTCCATCCCTCCCTGACTTCCTACAGTCTTCCCTGAGCATCCGTTGGCCAGGACTGAGGACATACAGATGAACAAGCATGGAGCTTACAGTCTTGTGGGAAGACAGACAACTAGACAAGTCATTCTAATGGTGGGTGATGAGGGGCAGGGTAAGAGAAGTGGGAGGTACCAGAACGTAAAGCGGGGAGCCCACCTGGGAGAAGTGCTGCTCTGGCTGGGCCGTGAAGGATGTAAGTAGTGGGGCAGTGATAGAAGAGGGTGTGTTGGGCAGCAAGTGTATGGGAAGTGGAGCCTGATAGGGCACAGCAGAGTTGGGGGATGGAAAGCATTTCTTTGTGACTGAAATGGAGAGTTATAGAGGGAATGGAAGTGACATGATCAGATGTGCATCTGAAGCAAATTACTATGGGTGGGGCCTGCTAACTCCGGTGCAGGTGTTACTAATAAGCATACCAAGATGTGCACCTAATTCTGTGACAGGTTTTAATTAAGCCAGAAGTCTGCCATGTTCCCTGCTCTAGCTGGGTCTGAGCCCCAGGTACTGCTAAGTAGGGATGGGGGCAGACCTGGTTGGTAAATGGGGGATTAAGAGCCCTTATATGCATGTTCAGAGGTCTTCAGGCTGGCCAGCTACTCTGTGGAGGCTTGGACTCTAAAATTTGCTGAAGGAAGCTGAGTGGCCCGATCTCTGCGGTGTGACTTACTGCACTAGATACTGAAGGGTTTGGAGTCCTCGGTAAGAGGGATTTGAACCTTTGAGCCTTTGAGAGGACTGTGCATATGTGGGAAGGTGATGTGACCTTGTCCAGCCACTCTGGCAAATGAGCTCTTCTAAGAAGTATAGTCTTCTTCTCAAAGCAGTTTCCAGGGCACGAGATGGGAGCTACTACATGGAACAGCATGTGAAGTCCCTGGCTGCAATTTATGCAAAGTAAAACTCTGTACCCCTTACCAAGTATTTCAGTGACCAGCCATTTTAAATAGGCTCACCAGAGTGGTCTTTTTAAAGGGCCAGCTATGTGATATGAGGACACCCGAAAGAAGGGGCTTCTATGATTTGGAAAGGCTTAGGCTGTTCCTAGTCCTATACAATTTTCAGGCTTCAGATTTCACCAAGATGTCAGATCTTTAAAGGACTGCCCCAGGGCTTGGGTGCAGCGTTCTCCCTCATTAAACCCGATTCTCCCCCAGCGAGTCTTTGCCTATCTCCTTCAGTGCGGCCACCAAACCCACGCTGCGCCTTCCTTCTCTCTCCCACTCGGTCACCCTCCATGTTCAGCGGGATCCTCCTGCTGACTGGTTCTACCTGCTTTGTTACTTCCTGCATCCATCTGTTTCTCTCCATTCCTACTAAGACCAAGCTAGACCAGGTCAAGATATCTTGTAATTCAGTTACTATACTTTTGGATAATGGAAAGTAATTTGGGTTCTTAATAATATCCAAGGACTTATAAATGATAATTTATCCAACAGGCTATCTTTTAAAGGATGATAAAGTTCTATGACTCAAAACATTAAAATTAATAAATAGAACTAAATTACTATTAATAAAAGTGACAAACATAAGCATGCCATTTTGTCGGGCACTTTCTGCAAGACTGGCAAAATCTTTGTGCTTATGAATATAATATTATGACAGGATATGTAGATAGTATGTTTTTTATAAGTCAACCCAAAAACAAAAAAGCAGGGAACTTTTTATTAAACACTAAAATTTCCAAAATGTTGTTTCAAGTTCCAGTATAAGCTATTTCTTCAAAATGTTCAAATATTAATTCATGAAGAGACCAGGACTGGCAATAATTAAGTTGTCATTTTTCCTAGATATAATAAAATGCAAAAAAGACAGGAGTCCCTCCAATTCTCAGCAGTGCCCGCTGTGCATGGACCCCAGGAGCTCGAAGGGCAAGCCCTTGGCCACAGTCCCTGCTGCGACTTTCCTGTGTGTCAAGCCAACCATTGATCCAGCTCTGAAACTGAAGAGCCTGACTATTCTGGAAGACAGCAATTCTGTTTCCCTCTCTCCTCAAAATTTCATGGCACCCTTTGGCTCCCTCATTTTGAATATGACAGACCAGTCTGGAAATGAAGCTCACGTGGTCTGCAGTATCCAAAAGCCCTCAAGGACATCACCCATTGCAATTACTGAAGATAATGATTACATCAGGCTAAATACATCCTTTTCTACATTTCTGGTGTGTAACATAGATTACAGTCACATTCAGCCAGTGTGGCAAATTCTGGCTTTGTACAGTGACTCTCCTCTGACACTAGAAAGGAGCCACCTGCTCACTGATACACCACAACTCTGCTACCGATATACACAGGTGGCTCCTAAGCCTGAAGACATCTTTACCAACATAGAGGCTGATCTCAGAGTAGATCCTCCTTGGTTAATGCAAGACCAGATTTCACTGCAGCTAAACAGAACTGCCACCACACTCAGTACACTGCAGATCCGGTACTCCAGTGATGCTCAGGTCACTTCACCAAGGTCAGAGATGAGGCCAGTGAGACATGAATGGACCATGATTCCCAGGGATAACAATATGAAGCTGGAACACACTGTTTTGGTTGGTGGGACCATTGACTTAGACTGCCCAGGCCAAGGAGACCCTGCCCCACATTTGGAGTGGCTTCTAGCTGATGGGAGTAAAGTGAGAGCCCCTTATGTTAGCGAGGATGGACGGATTCTAATAGACAAAAGTGGAAAACTAGAACTCCAGATGGCTGAAAGTTTTGACACAGGCATATACAACTGTATAAGCACCAATTACGCTGATGCAGATATTCTCACCTATAGGATTACCGTGGTAGAGCCCTACATAGAAACCTATCAGGGAAATGGGGCTTCTCATACTGTTTTTGTTGGTGATGCACTTGACCTTCCATGCCATTCCACTGGTACCCCAGATGCCTCTGTTAGCTGGGTTCTTCCAGGAAACACTGTGCTTTACCAGTCCTCAAGGGAGAAGCAGATTCTTAATGGCACACTGAGAATATTACAGGTCACTGAAAAAGACCAGGGTCATTATCGTTGTGTTGCAGCCAACCCATCAGGGGTCGACTTTTTGATTAACCAAGTTTCAGTCAGAATAAAAGGGTCAAGCCTAGTGGAGCACGATGCAGAAACAGATGGATCTGGATTTGATGAGCCTAGTCCCACGATGCACCTGAGGGACCCACCAGCTGCACAGTTCCCTACATCTGCTTCAGAGGGAGGTGAGGCTAGAAAACAAGTCTTGAGCACAAGTAAGAAGCACAACTCTCGAGATTTAATACACCAGCGGCGTGGAGATTCAACAAACCACCGTTTTAGGGAGCATAGAAGGCAGTTCCCTCTCTCTGCTCAGAGAATTGACCCCCAGCACTGGGCAGCACTTTTGGAGAAAGCTAAAAAGAAAACTATGCCACAGAAGCAAGAAAATACCACAGCAAGGCCACCTCCGCTGGGCACCCAACTCCTGAAAGCACCCAGTGAGGAAGCAGACTCTTCAGGCATGCTCCCTCCAGATGAGGAATTTATGGTCCTGGCAACTAACATCCCCAGTGCCCCGGCAAGGACAGTGTCTGCTGATTCCAAAAAAATATCTGATAGCCCTGTGGCAATTACAACTACTGGTACCGAAGTCTCCCCAGTTGCCAGTCCATACGTGCTACCATCTGAAAGCCCAACAGATTTCAAACTACCTACTACCATTAAAACTATAGCCATGTCAAAGAACATAAACCCAACAGCATCAAGCAAAATGCAAGACACAAACAACGAAAATTTAGCCACTGCCCTTCCTCTACTACCCGAAGCAACTCGATTTCAGGGTGCTGAGGGCATGGGGAGGAGAAGAGAGCATTTGCAAAGTGAACCACCAACAGCAACAGGGGTGGTGATCAAAGATGTCGAGACCCAGATGCTTAGTAGTGCTGATAGCAAGGCTGATGTATTCTTAGCGTCAGGAAATGTCATGCATGGTCATCAGATGCCTGTAACAGGAGGCAGTGTCCCCAGGAGCAATCACTTCCATTCTCACATTACACAAAGGCTTAGCACCCCAAGGCTCCCTTCAAGCCCACCCAGTGCTGCTCATTCTCAGTTTCAGACTCTCAGAAACAGTACTGCTAACACCCCATTGTCCAGACGCTTTGTCAGACGGAGGAAAATTTGGGGAAGGGGGAGAGTTATCAGCCCATATAGAACGCCAGTTCTCCCACGGCACAGATACGGCTTTGTGAGGCCAACCTCCAGAGGTTCTTCTGAAGGAAGCACCACTGTGCTTTCTGCCACAGAGCCCAGTGCAGTGTGCCCATCCTGCTCTCTCAGAGAAAAGTTTGCCACTGCGGGAGCAACCTTATCTTTTCCAAGTTCTTCCTCCATCGCCCTCCTCAAAACTGACATTGCAAGAGTCACAGCAGAGTCTGCAACTCTTGTCTATAATTCACCATTACTATTTAATAACAAACCAAATGTACATACTGAGAAAAAAACACCCACAATAAAATATTTCAGTGCTGAAAGCACCCACATGATGCCAACTGGTACAGTTGGGACTCATGCCCCGACATCCGTAACTATGGAAAAAGCTCACAGAACAAATATTAGTTACCCCAGTATATCTAACATTAGTGAAGCTAAAAGAGACTCGATGAATATCTTGTCACTTCCAGATCCTGCCACCGAACCATCTATGCCTACAACTATGGGCATTACCAGATTTCCAAGAAGGAAGATTCCCTGGCATCAGGTCTCAGTAAATAACCACACCCAAACAGACAGGTTAAAGAATCAGCATACATTTGGTTCACAAAAAAGCACGGCCACGGTGCTTCCTAAAATATCTCCTGCTTTACCCACAGGTAAAGTTTCCCCCTTTCGCTTCATGGCACACTCAGCAAATGTAATGCAAAGTCCATCTCTAACACTGGCTACAACGCACCGTGATACCACTAAAACACACAGTATTAGAAATCTCACCACAATGAAGGAGCTGCCCTTCCCACCCACTTACCCTACACTTCCTAGTAGCTCAAGCAAGGAAGCAAGTACATCCTTCATATCAGAGCAAGCAGCCACGCTGACAACTCCTACTGCCCCTGCAGCTGTCATTATCAATCACAGCCAAATAGGCAGACCCAGCACAGGAAAAGTGCAAAGCAAAAAGGAACCTCAGGGCGGAGATGACCCAAACAGCTCTCCCAGCCAGAGTCCTGGCTTCACCACATACCCTGCTGTGAGGCTCCCTATTCCAGCTGCAGCAGAAACTTCAGCCAAGGCCAGTGTCTCTGCTTTCACTCATCCCGCCTTAGAAAACACCAGAACTTCAAGCACAATTGATCTTTACCCAAGAACACTTAACAGGACAGATGTAATTGAAGAACCACCCCAAGAAACTACTCAGACTTTGAAGAGCACGGCTGCTTCTGAAGCCACTTCGTCCAGCAAACTCCAGCAGAGGACCACACCTAGGAGCACTACCATTGGACACTCAACGGTGCCAACTCTCCTGAGCAGCAGGGCCACTCCAACGCCAGTATCCACCTCTTCTCCCTGGAGTAATCAAAGTGCAGTTACTAACAATGTGACAACTCCTGTTTTCCGGATACTGACAAATACAACATTCAAGCTGCATGAACCCTCCAGGCCCAATGCCAATCCACAGCAATTAGCTGCAGAGGTTGCAACATCTCCCAAGGCTCATCCAACTGCCAAGTTCACAGTTGGAACCACCTACTTTATCTTCTCCAATCTGTTACATTCTACTCCTATGCCAGCACTAATGACAGTTGAACCACAGAATCCTAAATCTACTCTCTGGGCAGAAGATCACTCTCAGCATGAGTCCCGCCTGGAAATTGCTCAAGAAGGCAAAAAGCCAGGTGTGAGCATGCTGCCCGCTCTAGGCTTGCCAGAGGACACCACTCATGCTTCAAACTGGGAAATTCAGAAAACTGCAGAGAATGGCTTTGACAAGACACAGGTTCAAAAATTAACACCTTCTGAACTCCTTCCCTTTGAGCCTTTGTCTAGGAATGTGTTTGAAAGGCCCAGAATAGTTGGAGGAAACGCGGCAAGTTTTACTGTCCCGGCTGACTCCGATGCCTTTCTTCCCTGTGAGGCTGTGGGGAATCCTCTGCCCACCATCCACTGGACCAGAGTGTCGTCAGGTATTTAAGAGTTTGTCTTCTTTAGTTATGAGACAAGGAATGGCTGTGTTATGTGTCAGGGTCACACATCCAAAGAATCAACACCAGTTTCAAACTTCCCCAAGACACAGAAAATTTACTGTCCTCATTTGGCATTTGCTGCATGGCTTTCTTGCTCATTAGACGGTTTTAAATCATATGCTAATTAAGAGTATTTTAAAAAGTGCTTTGAAAGCAGATCCAAAGAAACATGATTTGAAAAAAAGGTAATTGTCATTTGTTGAACTATTGGGCTTTTAAATTAAAGCTATGGGGATACAAAAAATCCAGGAATGATTTTAGCAATGTGAAGACTAGGTATTCTAATTGTAAATATTTTTGTTCTCAGTAGCCTAACAGAAAGATGGCCTTCCACTTGGACAATTTCTTTTCTATCTAAACTTTGATGACCTATGGCTATAAATTTCTTTCTTCTATCAGGACTCGATTTGTCTACAAGGAAACAGAGTGGCAGGTTCCAGGTGCTTCCCAATGGCACTCTGTCCATCCGGAGGGTGGACATTCAGGACCGTGGACAGTACCTGTGCTCAGCATCCAATCCATTTGGCAAAGACCACCTTCATGTCACCCTGTCCGTGGTTTCCTATCCCCCCAGGATCCTGGAGAGACACACCAGAGAGATCACAGCCCATTCTGGAAGCACTGTTGAACTGCAGTGCAGAGCTGAAGGCAGGCCACGGCCTACAATTTCCTGGATCCTCGCAAACCAAACAGAGGTCTCAGAATCATCTGAAGGGAACAGGCAGGCCCTGGTGACAGCTGACGGAACGTTGGTCATCCACGATCTCAGTGTGTACGACCGGGGCTTTTACAAATGCACGGCCAGCAACTCTGCCGGCCAGGATTTGGTGCTGGTTAAAATACAAGTCATCGCCGCCCCACCTGTCATTCTAGAACAGAAGAGGCAAGTGATTGCAGGCACTCAGGGTGAAAGTTTGAAACTGCCCTGCACTGCAAAAGGGACTCCTCAGCCCAGTGTTCACTGGGTTCTCTCTGATGGCACTGAAGTGAAACTGTTACAGTTTGTCGGTTCCAACTTGTTCTTATTTTCAAATGGGACGCTGTATATACGAAAGGTAGCCTCTTCAGACAGAGGCACTTACGAATGCATTGCTACCAGCTCCACGGGCTCGGACAGAAGGGTGGTAATTCTCACACTGGAAGAACAAGAGACCATCCCCAGGATAGAATCTGCATCCCAGACGTGGAATGAGGTGAATTTTGGGGACAAATTACTACTGAATTGCTCGGCTGTTGGTGAACCCAAACCCAAAATAATCTGGAGGCTACCATCCAAGGCTGTTGTCGACCAGTGGCACAGGTAAACCACACCTTGATGTTGAGAGTATCTTCTTTATCTACTTAGCTGTACAATTTCTGCAATGGGCAAGTGATACAGTAAATTTTAGAGAACAGTTTCAGAGTCCAGACTCAGCACATAAATGTAATGCTCTCTAGAGACTGAATTCTTTTGAGATTAATATAAACCTATATATATAACCAAGCTTCTTACATGCCTAACTCTAAAGGCCAACTTCTTATTGAGTTTATACAGTTAAAAGCAGAATAAGAATCTCTTTTCACAGTTGTGAAAGTTTTAAAATGTAACTGTGTATTCATAATCTCTTGATGAAAAAAGAATTTTTTCAATTCAATGAAGGTTTTGGAGAGACAGACTCCATGCATTATTTGACTCTTCAAAGTCTCCTATTAAGCATTTTAAATTTTAGTATAATCTGTACTTAGCTGCTTCTATAAAATTGCAAAGCGCTTTATGAGTCACATCATTAAAGAGCACACAAAGGGAAAGGCAGGTAGGACCCCCACCCCCGGTGCTGTCAGACCTGGCACTGCCTCTCCTGTCCTGCTTCAGGCTGATTAACACTGGTGTTCATCTGGCTTTCTGGATAGTTTGATCTTTGAAAAGTCACAATTATGGCTTATGAGTTACAAATTTTTGCCATTTGCATGACCTTACGCAATGATTTTTCTATGACAAAAAATGATGGGAATAATTATATTTTATATATTTGCTTTTTGTTAATAGAAAATACCATGCAGGACAAATTGAACATAATAGCTATGAATTTATATTCCTGATAAGCTGAATAGGTTTTTCTAGTGTCACACTGTAAGTTGGCATTGAATGTTATTAATGAATTTCATTTGTGATCTTTAATTCAAATGTCCGTTTTCAAGTTTTCCAAAACTACTTGACCAAAGGCCAAGGCTTCAAAACTACTTGACCAAATGTTAATTAAATTTAGATATAAAATGAAAAAATACTGAGCTATGAAATGTAAAGTTTAGAAATAACATGTTTACTATATGTATGAGTTCATTTTTGGCATTAAATATTTTCAATGCTTTATCAGTTTTTGCATTTAATATTATAATTTCAGTTTTTCTTTTTTGCCTTCAAAAAATTATAAGCATTTCGTTAATGTCGAATGCCAGTTCTCTTTTGTGAAATTCAAGCATTTAAATAAATTCCAAGGCACACGGGGATGCACCATAAATGAGGTCCTACTGAATTCTGCCACAGGCGATGAAGGACATGCATTGAGAACTGACTTCGCTACACATGAGAACCATTTGGAAAACTTGGAACCCAAATACCAAGGCCGCATTCCACACCGCTTAAGTCAGAAATTCCAGAGGTGGGACCCAGACAGCATTATTTTATACTACACAACTGATTTTAATGTGCACCCATGGTTGAGAATCAGTGCTTTTGGAAAGGATTAGGCAAAAATGATAGCAGGTGGCAGTGTAGCGTGGTGCAGAAGACAGGGTTTGAGAACCAGCCCTGTGACTTGAAGTGACACAGCCTCTCTAAATATCAGTTTTTTAAGCTGAAGAGTGAGGAGCTACTGAAAGATTTAAAAGTAAACACAAAGTTCCTGGCAGTCTTCATCCCTTTACTAAGCATATCTATTATGATTTTATCTTGGTTTACATACCAGAAGAGTCTCTTGCATACATAAAAAATAAAATTAAAAAAAAAAGGCACGAGAATGTTTCGTCATGTTCTACTACAATACTTTCCATGGTTCTTATGTTTGCTACAGAAGAACAAATGACTCGAGACTGTTGGACTTGGTTAGCAGTCATGCTATGGAAGACTGTCCACGCTTTTCTCTCCAGTTTCCTTTACCTGCTTAGCTCACGATGCCAAAGAATTAGAAGAAAAACACACAGATTTTCATCTGTAGGTGTTCTAATATGTTTTTAGTACCCACTCAATTTCCACTGATCTTTCTGAAAAACTAGATTTAGTTTTAACAGGAAATACCTGCCATCTGATGGCTCACGATGATAAGGGCAGGCTGGGTAGTTTGCTCAGGGAGGAAAATGGAGTTCCACACAGTTCAGTGCAAGGACCAGAGTCGCTTCACAGCTGCCTCCAAAAGGCAGATGCTACAGCAAGCTTCCAGTAAGTCTTACACTGGCATTTTCTCTCTTTATAACAAAGTAGAACTTATTTTTTAACCAAATAACTCTAAATATTGTCACTAATATCTCCCTAAAAAGTATAATCTGGTGTCTCTTCTAAGTATGTATGAAACTTGTTTACTGACATATTACACTATGATCATTTGATATGTAAAATGGTCAGGAAAGTCATGTGTCCAGGACTCCAAAACTTCTAGCATTCTCCTCACTATTATAACTTGTTTACTTTTCTTTTAGAGAGGGGGAGGGAGAAAGAGAGGGAGAGAAACATCAGTGTGGGAGAGATAAAGGTTGTCTCTTACAAGGTCAACAAGTGGGGACCTGGCCCACAACCCAGGCGTGTGCCCTGACTGGGAACTGAACTGGCGACCTTTCAGTTCACAGGCTGGCACTAAGTCCAATGAGCCACATCAGCCAGGGCTACCATTATAATTTTTAAAAAATACACTATGTAAAGGAAATCCATTTGAAGTCCATCTTAGAAATACTACTTGTTTGCACTAAATTGTACCTATTCAGTTAATTTCGTATTTCATTAAATGGTTTAGAAGACAGTAAATAAGCTAGCACAGATTTTAATTTTATTGCAACAATTTAACAAAATGTCATAGAGCTAACCCTATGTCGGTAAGACAACTCCTCCGCCCTGCCCCTTGCTAACAGCTGCACACTCACATCATTCATTCTCTTCTCTTCTTAGAATGGGCAGCCGAATCCATGTCTACCCAAACGGATCCCTGTTTATTGGATCAATAACAGAAAAAGATGGTGGTGATTACTTGTGTGTGGCAAGAAACAAAATAGGGGATGACCTGATACTGATGCATGTTAGCCTAAAACTGAAACCTGCCAAAATTGATCACAAGCAACATTTTAAAAAGCAAGTGTTTCATGGGAAAGATTTTCAAGTGGACTGCAAGGCTTCTGGCTCGCCAGTGCCCAAGATATCTTGGAGTTTGCCGGATGGAACCATGGTAAACAATGCAATGCAAGCTGATGACAGTGGCCGGCGTACCAGGAAGTACACCCTTTTCGACAATGGGACATTGTACTTCAACAAAGTTGGGATAGCAGAGGAAGGAGATTATACTTGCTATGCCCAGAACACTCTGGGGAAGGATGAAATGAAGGTCCACCTAACAGTAATAACGGCCGCCCCACGGATCAAGCAGGGTTACAAGGCCAACATAAGAGTCAAAGCTGGAGATGCGGCTGTCCTTGACTGTGAGGTCATTGGGGAACCCACACCGAAAATATTTTGGCTGCTGCCTTCCAATGACAGGATTTCATTCTCAAAAGACAGGTACACAATTCATGCCAATGGGTCTTTGTCCATCAACAAAGTCAAACTGCTCGATTCTGGACAGTACTTGTGTGTGGCCCGAAATCCCAGTGGGGATGACACCAAAAGGTACAAACTGGAAGTTGTGTCCAAGCCTCCATTAATTAATGGTCTGTACACAAACAAAACTGTCATTAAAGCCACAGCCGTGAGGCATTCCAAAAAACACTTTGATTGCAGAGCTGAAGGGACGCCATCTCCTCAAATCATGTGGATCATGCCGGACAACATTTTCCTCACAGCGCCATACTATGGAAGCAGAATCACAGTCCACAAAAACGGAACTTTGGAAATTAGAAATGTGAGGCTTTCAGATTCAGCCGAGTTTATCTGTGTGGCTCGGAATGAAGGAGGAGAGAGTGTGTTGGTGGTTCAGCTGGAAGTATTGGAAATGCTGAGAAGACCAACATTTAGAAATCCATTTAATGAAAAAATAGTGGCCCAGCTTGGAAAGTCCACAGCACTGAACTGCTCTGTTGATGGAAACCCACCACCTGAAATAATCTGGATTTTACCCAATGGCACACAATTTCCCAATAGACCACAGAACTCTCAGTATCTGATAGCAAGCAATGGGTCTTTTATGATTTATAAAATGACCCGGGATGACACAGGAAAATACCGGTGTGGGGCAAGAAATAAAGTTGGCTATATTGAGAAATTAATTGTGTTGGAAATTGGCCAGAAGCCAGTTATTCTTACGAATGCATTAGGAACAGTTTACTGTATCAGTGGAGAGTCTCTGTCATTGCATTGTGTGTCTGATGGAATCCCTAAGCCAAACATCGAATGGACTCTACCAAGTGGTCATGTAATAGACAGGCCTCAAGTTAGTGGAAAATATGTATTGCACGAAAATGGCACCTTAGTCATCAAAGAAGCAACAGCTTATGACAGAGGAAACTATATCTGTAAGGCTCAAAACAGCGTTGGCCACGCACTGATCGGTGTTCCAGTCGCAGTTGTCGCCTACGCTCCCCGGATCACAAATCGCCCACCAAGGAGCATCCTGACAAAGACAGGGACAGCCATTCGGCTCCACTGTGTGGCCCTGGGAGTCCCCAAGCCGGAAATCACATGGGAGATGCCTGACCACTCCCAGCTCTCAAAGGCAAATAAAGGGAGGACACCTGGAATTGAGCTTCTTCACCCCCGAGGCACCCTAGTCATTCAGAATCCTCAAACCTCGGACTCTGGGATATACAAATGCACAGCAAAGAACACACTTGGCAGTGACTCTGCAGTGACTTATATGCAGGTAATCTGACATGAAATACATTTTTTGGAACAGAAGCAACATCTGACAGTTTATTTTTTTGGAAGAAGTTTAATCAAAGGCAGCCATAGGCATGTAAATGAATTTTAATACATTTACAGTATTAAATTTATCATGGACATGCAAAAAAAGACTTGTAAATAAATGCATTATGAACTGATACTGAATTCTTTAATAAATCTCAAAACAAACTTTTAACTTAAGGCACTTTTATTTTGCCAACAAATAACAATGAACATTAAAACTGTCCACTAGAAAACAACTAATGGCTAATGTACCTGAATTCTTCATCAAATGGACCTTCCTCTTCCACTACTTGTTGCCTAGTATCCACCCCCTATCAGTGTTACAAGCATGGCACTGACAACAGAAGCAATGGAAAAGAGCAAATTTGCAGTCTTGATGTGAATTTGTCATTTTAATATATAAATATTTTGTGGTTGGTTTATAAATATTTTACTAAAGCCTACAGAAAATAAGCACTGAACTGTTTTGACCAAGATTACATTTTATGCACACTGAAAATTTTCATTGATGGGGAATACAAAGATGTTTCAATGACTGCATTTAAAAATAAATGCAGGCTAACTTTTCCACATGTGAAAAGCAACCTAACACCTGTACATTATAAAATGCAAAAAGGGGGTTGATTACATCTTTGTCCAAATAAACCCATTAAAAAGGTTTCTAAAAACACAATGACACTCCCCTATAACTTCAAAATCGAGCTCAGGCACCCAGGTTTGGAGCTGTTACAGGACAACATTCTGAGAAGGAACCAGTGCTTCATGCACGTGCTGTTGCATTCAGTGGCAGCCCTGTATGTGACGGGTACAGGTCTGGGAGAGCTCTAGATCCAACCACGTCATGAAGTTTCACTGCACTTAAAATTTCTTCAACCCTACACAGAATGCTGTCTTTTGTGAGTTACTGGATTTATTTATGTTACATGATTAACTCAACCTGAATTAACTTGGGGTACATGATGATTCATCTTTTCTAATCATGGAGGCTGGGATTTTCCAGGTTAATTTCTCCACCATCTAGTCAAATATTCACCTACTATTTAAGAAGAATTGTAGGAGCCTTAATAAGTGAAAGAGAAGAAAATGTCATAGGTCTTGCTCAGATATCTCAGTACACAAAACCGAGAACTGCTAGCCCTTGTCAGTCACTTCGGACATTGTGTTCATCACAGCATTTCCAGCCTGCCCCACCTAAGAGGCGGCCTGATGGCTACTGTCTCTGACATTGGGATCATGTGGCTGCAAGACTTCAAAGGATACTCATTCTAACAGTGATCTTCCTCCACTTCGGGGCCAAAAGGAGTGAATAAAAATGACATATGTAACTCCTCTAGGAACAAGCCTGCACTGTAAACAGGTATGTCTAAGGGCTCTCATATCTAAGTCCACTCTATTGGAAAGCCTCATGTTTAAGGGGGTAGGGGTTCCTATTTACCCTAAGATAGTTTCCTCTCTATTTCAGAAAGCAAATCATCAGGTTCTGTCAAAGGACAGGGCTTTCTTTCTCTTGTGGTCATTTAATGCAAATTAATGCAGTTGCTAAAAAAAAAAAAAAGAAAAAGAAAGCCTCTTAGGATAGAGGGTTAAGTGAGAATTAATATGATAAGACTAGATTAAAATTTCCAGTTGCGGTTTTTATAATGCATAGGGGAAAACCGGCTTTAGTTTTCCCCTCAACTTTCCACAGAATCTCTGCAGCCTCACCATGACTTAGCTTCCTCACCTAAAAGAGAGGGACACACAACAAAAAAACGCATACCCACAGCTTTCAAGTGCAAATGATTAATAAATTAATTTCACTGACTTCTGCAAAATATAAAGTGCATACAAATGCTATGCGATTTTAACACTCATTCTTGAAACAGTATTACTGCTGTTTGCAATACAGAGCTACAGAAATATATGGTTCACACTGAAAACTGACATTTTAAATACCAACAACTCTTGAAAAAAAAAACAAAAAACAACGATCAGGATGGGACATGACTCACTCACTAGGCACAACATTCGCAATTCGGTTGTTTTGCCAAGGCAGTCATTATGTGGATACATTACTTGAAGAAAAATAGCTTTGTGAACACTAAGAATGACTCTTAAGAGGAAAAAAATAAAACCCTGATATACAAAACCAGCTGAAATGTAAAGATGCATTTTCTGAAAGCAGATAGAATATGCTAATTTAGTGAAAAGAATGGTCTTTAATGTTTTGGCAAAGTCTTTTCCAGCCCAGAGTAAACACGAAATGAGCAGGCTGGAGCGGAGGAGTTTCACAGTGTACAAAGCAGTCACATGGACGCTGCCACAGCAAAGGAAGCGGACACATGTTTGAGGTTGTTCGCACGAGTCGAACTTTGCAATGAGTAACTCACCTAGGAAGATATAAATTATTTATACAATGCTTTGCAGAAGAAATGATCGACTAAAGTTGTACTCGTTACATTGAAAAAAAAGTAGTTCTACATGGTTTGCTCTTTACAGACAAATCTATTCACAGTTTGCGTGACTACATAACATGTAAAATCATATGGCAAAAGAAAATGAATGAACAGAGAACATGGGAAAAAAATCCCCCACATATGTTTTAAAATGCCCTGCAATTTTCACATTCAAAATTTTATGCATCTAAATCTAAAAAAATATTATATGGAATACTCTTAAGTTACACAAACTGATAATAATTTACTGTCTCTTTTTACTCTAATAGGAGCAAATTACCACATACTTGAACAAAGTTAAAATAGTTACTATTTCTTTATAATAAATTTGATGTATAATTTACTTTACTTGTGCTTTTTGCACCAATTTATAAATACAGTATATGCAATACACAACCAAGACTGACACCAATATTAATAATTAAATTCAAAATAGCAAATACTTACCATACAAAATAAACAGCAAATACATCTTTTAAGAAAACCAGAGCCTCTGGACTTGGAGGCCAGAGTCTCTGGAAACCGTGTCAAATTTGAGCACTGTGGAATCTCAGGCCAGCTGTGAGATTTTTTTCTCAAGTTGGCATAAGGTTCGGGAGAACCAAAAGCGGACAGAGTCATTTTTGCCACACCCAGCAATAAATAGTGAAACAATTCCACTGTGGTTCATGCGGGCCTTTTAAGCTACAGGCCGCACCTTCACAAAGACTCTGGTTAGTGACCTGGCCACCGCACACTTCAGTACAGCCACTTCTCATGGGCTTCCGCACGTCTTAGGGTGGCTCTCACAGAAGCCTCGGTTTAAGTTCTTGGTCTAAGAAGTTTCAATACTAAGCAACAATCTGTTTCAGCACCTTTTGACCACAACAAAAGCAAAGAGAAATCCTACATAAATAAGAACAAAGTTTATAAAGTGCTTGTGAAATTACAAACATTTCAAATTAGAGTGATGAGAACAAATGTCCATTTCACCATCAGAGGTGAATGCAGAATAAATGGGTCACTTTTCAGTCAAGAACTGACACGCCTTTCAAATCAGTAGTTTGGTCCGGCAGAGTTTGAAAATTAAAAAAAAAAAAAATGGATATATAAATATTTTGTATCTACCATAATTCATTCTTTTTATAACAATGAGATTCAAAAAAGCACCAGTTTCAAAAAGCCTGCTATCAAACCCTTCCTGAAGTGGGCCGCACGTACATATTTTTAAGCTGAACGCAACCAAACCAAGCCACGCCTCCTTTCCGCTTTTTGTTTAAACACCTTTGTACAGAGTGTAGCATAAAACTGAAGAAAACCTCGAAGAAATGAAAGAACAAAGGGACATTTCTAAAGATGAATAATGCATTGAATTTGATGTTCTGTTTTTCCGTGCGAACATAAAACTTCTTGTCGTGTCCCCTTCCCGAGTCAGAAGTGTGGCGGATGCCCGTAGGGAGTCACTCCTTGCTGTGGCTGGTTACCTAGTGAGAAAAACAAGTTCAAAGAAACCTGTAGGTGCAAACTTATGCCCCAGATAGATGCTACCCCTCGTGCCACTGTTCTCAGTCCCAGCCAGAGGACTGGCCAGCGATCAGTGCTAGCCTGGAGACCTGGTGGCATTAACACAGCAGTCGAATTTATTCTGCAGCAGGGCCAGCTCTACATCCAGGTCCCACCCCTGCCCACACGATGGCTCGGATGAGGGTGTTTGGTCTCTATTTCTGAACTGAGAAACAAGTCAATACTAACATACACAAGGACTGTAAGTATCCATAAGCATAAAGCATTGAAAGTTCTCAAGATTTTTATAAAAGCACACTGATAGTTTTTCTTAAATGTGAACATTGTAAGAGCTTGAAACTGGATAATTTTCTGCAAATGGCCAAAAGACATGTAAGAGAGAATTGTGCATGAGTGTATGCATGCACCAGAGCAGCTATGTGTTGACTCAAGTGCATGCCTATGTACATACATGTGTGCAAGCATGCACCCGCACACAAAGCAAAGTAAAGAGCACACAGAAAAAGAAACAGCTACTGCTGGAACAACTCTGGTGGGACTATTCACATCCAGAGGCCCCAGTCACATGGTCCATGACAGAAAAGGAGCCCTCTGGAGTGCGTTGTGGCAGCTCAGCTTAGCTGTCGCTAATTGGCCAAGGAGGCAGGCATAACTGCTAGTGCCAGGCAGCAGGGAACATACGAGAGCACTTTGGAGGCACTGCAGGTTTGGTTCCGGACCACTACAATAAAGCAAGCACGCGATAAGGCGAGTCGTGACATTTTTGCGGTGGAGGGTCT
The DNA here is from genome assembly GCA_004024845.1 of Tonatia bakeri. Lineage (NCBI taxonomy): Eukaryota > Metazoa > Chordata > Mammalia > Chiroptera > Phyllostomidae > Tonatia > Tonatia bakeri. The sequence continues at coordinate 229,230 of PVIA01001342.1, read as the reverse complement.
TGCCTTCTATTTGTAAACCTGTAAAGCGCAGTCAAGCTAAGCGCAATAAAACACGGTATGCCTGCGTCATGGTTAAGAGTTGGCTCTGGAAGGAGACTGAGTTCAAGTTCCAGCTCCATCCCTTACTGTCAGCTGAGTGGCCTTGGGCAAATGAGTCAATACCCCTATTCTTTTGTTGTTTTCTCATCGATAAGACCAAAACAGTCACAGTGTCTAGTCTCACTGCAGAGGCGGGGTGGTTTAGGAATTAAGTGAATTCATACATGGAAAGTCAGAGCACCTGGGTCCAGGAAAGTACTCCATAAACGATGGCTGAGAAAAACAGAAGCTGCGTCTCCTGAGCTCTGAGAAACAGGAAACAAGAGTAGATATGCTCCCTAACTACGTGAGACTATGTAAAAATTCTACGTACATATTTCTAAACGCTAGAAAAACTAAAATAGAAACATGCTTTCTTATCCTTAAAATTATACTGCCTCTTTAAACCATATAAAAATATAAACTCTAGAATTAATGAAACTGAAATTTTAGCTACATGTTTGTTTCATAGACCACACCTGTTAAAAAGTAGTTGCAAAAAAAGGTTGGTTGGAATTAAATGAGGCTATAAAAGGAAAATATTTTAAAAGAAAAATAAGATCTTGGCTATGCCCTCGTAAATGAAACACAAAAGGGGCGTTTCCTTTGCCAGGAGGTCGGCAAGGACGGCAGCCGGGCAAAGAAGAAAGATGAAAACCAAGCTGCCGCTCAGCCATAAGCTGACCCTTTCCCTTACAATATCCTACCAGTCACAAGGCAGCCCTCAGGACCAGCCTCTCTGAACTCTGCTCCCCACACACAGGACCCGAGATCAGGAGACTCTGCTCCTCTCATTCTCACTCTCTTCACGGATGGAGAACTACAGGATTCAGATAATGGTGGTAAACTCTGCACTGGAAAGTAGGTCCCCTGACTTTTAGGCTTTGCACCAGAGAGGCTGGCTCCCATTTCTAAAAGAATTTTCTGTCCTGTGGCTACAGCACAGGCGTGACTGGGTTCACAGAAGCACGCCACCGGCACCTAGGTGAGATGGTTGAAATGGGTTGGTGGTATGCACTCGAGAGAGGCAGCACGATTTTAAAAAAGCACACCACACAGCAGGCAGGAGCACCAGGGAGGAACACTGCCCTGCCGCGCTGCCTGCGACGGTTCAGGTTTTGACTTCTCTCTGCTGTCCTCAGGGAGGGTGGGATGGCGCGGTGGTAAGAGCAGTCCCAGCCCTAGTGACCAGGAGGTAGGTCTAATACTGGCTTCCCTCTCTCTATGACCTGTGGGAGGCCACCCAACCCCAGTCATCAGTGCACTTGAGGGCATCTGCGGGGTTGTTCTCTGTCTCTGTCCCTTCCAGCTTTATAACAAGGGTACCTGCAGGGGTCCCCTGAACGAAAAGAAATATTTCCAGGTTCAGATGGAATGAATAGGAAAAGAGCTTCCCTGAACTAAAACAAACAAAAAGATTGGGGATTTTCTAGGCAAAGTACCATTCAAACTAAAACCAAACTAAAAACAAAATGGAAACGCCTTAGACTAAACCACGGATGAAAAGTCACGGAAGGCAGTGCAGTTTTTGGGAGCCACCACTTGCGTTTGGCTCGTGCGCTCGTTCCGCATTCCCCAAGGCTACTTACTGGAGAGCTGCTTCTGGAGCTGGCGCACCAGGGCGGCCGTCTGCTGCTGCTGCTGGGTCTGCTGCAGGCCCGGCCTGGGGAACTGCAATGGGACAGGAGGAAGGGGGGGTCAGCCCCGTGCCAGCACAGACTGACTCCCGGGGTCAGACAGTCTGGAATGTACTTCAAATACTTCAGGGCAAAGGCGCCGTGCCCAGTGTGTGTTCATTAATTTTCATGTGTATCCTGGTGTACATCTGGTGAACACCTGATGTGCCCAGTCCATTTAAAATCCCTCTCCCGTGGTTACCTGACATTGATTTGAAGAGTCCTGATGAAGGAGTCCACACTTTGGTGGCAGCCCAGTGGATCAAATACCGTTTCTATCTCCCCCTTCACCAGCTGCCTGGTTATTATCATCATATTATTAACTGTTTTCATTGGCACAATGCAAGCTTTCGGTCTGGGGACTTGTTCAAGCACTGCAGGCCCTGCCTTGCTCGAGTACAGACAGAGATAGGGACAGCCTGAGGCAGGGCAAGGCTCTAAGGTCTAGACTCTTGGGGACTCCGCCCTGTCACCTGGAGGAGGAGGAAGGTCGACCTGCAGGCTGTGCCTGGGCCAGCCCGGCTGGGTGAGGTGCGAGGGTGCACACTCTGAGGAGGCCTTCACTTCCAGGGCCCAGGAAGTGCAGGTACACGAGGCCCCCATGCTCTGGTTCTAGCCGTTAAATTGATACAAGAAATTGTGGTGGTAAAAGCAAAATTACTTTTGATTAAAATCATTGGTAGTGCTGATTTACTTTCTTCCTTAACCTTCCAATTTCAGACTGTCATGCTTTTCTTCCCTGTCTTGCTTCCCTTCTCTCCCTGTCCCCCTCCTTTCCTCCTGGCTTGTTCCTGCTGTAACAGAGAAGCAGCCCCATCACGTGCACAGTGGCACTGTGCTGGCTCTCTCTCCACAGACCACTCCCCACCCCCCAGTGTTCTGCCCACCAGGCTGCCCCTGGCCTTCTGACTTCTGGATGGGGAGGGGCACGCCCTGGAGACTGCAGGGCAGGAACAGAGTGAAGTTGGGAGGGAGCCAAGCAAAGTTTTGTTTTTTGCCAATTTCCTTCACGATGGGTCTTTGCTGGTGGAACACATCTCTCCGGGACGGCGACAGCCCTTGTCAGCGGCCCTCTCCATTTCCCTCCCTCTCCTTGCCCCACAGAGCACAGGGAAGTGACTGCGTCCAGCCCCAGGCCCATCATCATCCCTAGTTTCCCCAACCTTGCCTCCGCCTCTGTAGACTGTCTCTTTAAAAACCTCCACGACCCAATATGACTGAAACATGTATTTCCTCCATAGAGATTGCCAATATGGCAGAAAATAGTCCAGGATTATAGGTTAGGGTTGCCCAATTTAGCCAATGAAATATAGGATACCCAGCTAAATGTCAATTTCAAATAAACAATTTTTTTTTTTTTTAGTTCTAAGTATGTCCCAAATATCCCATGGGACAAATATCACATTTAGTATAAGTACATCCCATGCAATATTTGGAACATAATTCTAGAGTTATTCATTGTTTACCGAAAATTCAACTTATCTGGCAACTCTAATTACAGGCATTCGTGGGTTGGTGTTGTTAAAGTTGAATATTTGGCCCAACACCTGGTTTCAGCTGCTTCTCTTCCACTGGACCGCAAGTGGCTTACGGACGCAGACGTGGGCTCGTCTCCTAAGGTGTCCCTCGTGCCAGGCACTCAGTGGGTAGGCGCTCAGCAAAAACGAACAGAATGACTACTCTGAAGGGCCTTCCATTTCCAAACCTTCTTAATAACAACAAAGGTACACCTGCACCAATGTCACCATTTTCCTTGATGCGTGGAAGGAAAAATAGCAGCTTGCCATTTTTTCCCATCACCCTAATCAAGGGTGAAAAAGGAAACAAATACCCTCCTTTCACTGATGTGAAAATGCTTGTGAAATATGAAGCAATTTCTTTTCTATTCAATGGTTTCTATGCTTATTTGGAAATAAAACCTGTTTATTTAACAAAAACTAATATGGTTTTATGTGCCAGGCAGTGTTCCAGACATAACATGTCTACATCAGCCCATCTAACCCTGACGTAACACCCATCCTCAGTCTCTTATATGAGATCCTGGGGCAGATGTGTTTTGGGATGCAGTACATACATGATTTACTATGAAACATTCATAATATACAAACCAAGCAAGGTCTAGGACAGTACTTCATAATCAAACATTTTAAATTTCTGTAGCGAAACACACCAACAGTCATAGCAAGTGAAATAAATAAAAAGAGCTTCATGTTTGTTCAAGGTAGCTTTTGCTCCCAAATTAATCAGGTCCAGTTTAGTTATGCAATGTTATACATAAAATTTTCTTTTTCACATGTTTCTGAATTTTGGAATCAAATATAAGGAATTGTGAACCTTTAATTCTATCCTTCTCAGTTTACAGACTGAGGAAACCGAGGCTCTGAGGGGTTACGTTTCCTGTCCATGACCCCTCTAAGTCTTGGAGCTGGAATTCAGATTAAGCGTTCTGAGTCCAGAGTTCACAATCTTAACAACAATCTAGTGCTATCCTGAACTGGAATGTGGACTTCCAAATATTAATTTTTCTAGAAATAATCACAGATTCTAAGTGGCCGACTGCAAAGATGTCTAAGCTTATCAGCTGATTAAGGTACACAATGCATAAATGTTTAACATTTTTTCCTTCAACAAACAGGTGCCTTCTCTATGTTTATTTAAAGTCTGCTTCAAATAAGAGTAATTTTTAGAATGAAACACCATAGTGATTGCCTCAGATTCTTTGTTCTGAGGAGCCAAGGCAGCCACGAGGTGCCCAGGAAGGCGGTGTGCAGGTGCACAGGAGCACAGGCCCCCGTGCGGGTATAAGTGCGAGCAGGGGGAGTGGCGGGTGGTCTGCTAGGTGGCCTTAAGAGATGAAATCCCTGGGAAGACCCCAAGACTCTGTGGGGGTATCTACAAAGTCAAAACCATTTTCATAATACTACGAAACTATCTGCTTTTTTCACTCATTCTCTCAGGCTGTATAGTGCAGTTTCCCAGAGGAAACCTAACGTAATACTGTAACAAACTGAACGCCTTTTTAACTCAGACATTAAAGAAATTTTCAAAAATGTAAAACAATGTCATTCTTCTAATTTTTTATTTTGATATGTATTTTAGTGCATTTTTCATAAAAATGTTATTTGTGTTCATATGTGATATTTTTGAAATACCAAATATTTTTATTATTTTTTAAAAATTGCATTTATTTATTTCTAGAGAGAGGGGAAGGGTGGGAGGAAGAGAGGGAGAGAAACATTGATGTGTGGTTGCCCCTCATGTGACCCCCACTAGGGAACCGGCCTGCAGCCCAGGCATGTGCCCTGACTGGGAATTGAACCGGCGTCCCTTTGGTTCACAGCCTGAGCTCAATCCTCCGAGTTACACAAGCAAGGGCCCAAATATTTTTAATATGTTTTCATTTCTAATACCACACAAAAGCTCTTGGAGTCCACAACTTCTGAATGTGAAGGGATCCTGAGACCAAGAACTTGGAGAGCGCCAGCAGGAGTCTGTGGGCTGGATCCGTACTGTTTCTCAGTTGTAGTGTTTCATGTTTCTCCCAACACCACCTGACACTAATTTTAACTGGCTTTAATTTGTACATGTGTGTGAGCAGGCAAGACACTGCACGTGCAATTTTTTGTGGGCTCTTGAACACCTCCTCCCAGAGAAAGAGAAGGTGCCCCGAACTCCCCACAGAAACCTCACTGCTGAGCATTTCAAAGCAAGTCACTGAATATCTGCAAAAAACGACCCTGTCTGTGGCTGTGGAACACAAACCATCAGGGGAAATTTAAAGAATCACCCTCCTAGGTTCCTCCCCAGACTTCCTGAATTAGAATTTCTGGGGCAAATGTGCTGAAAATCTGTATTTTTAAAGTGATCCTCCCATATGACCTGATGCTTGGCTGGATTTTGGAATCACCACTGTAGTGAGAGAACTTCATGGTTTCTCTCACCTCTGTGCCTTTGCAGATGTTAAACTTTTCAGAACACCCTTCCTCCCATTTCATCTGCTAAAAAAGAAAAAAAAGGACCCAGCCTTCAACAGTCAGCTCAAGTTGTCAGCTGCTCCCTCAGGCACTTGAAGAGTGAATCACCCTCTTGCATCCTTGGTGCTACAAAGATGCCTCTATAATCAACCACAGTGCAACAGGACAGCTGCCTCTCCCGGAATTTGAGGTTTTGAGCTCCAGAGGGCAGGAGCTGGGCTGTGCTCTTGCTGCAACCACAGGGCAAAGCACAGAACTTGATAATCTCAGTCAGGCGGAACAGGCCAACAAGGCACAGCCACTCCCCAGTAAACAAGTTCTCCCCTGAACTAATAAAAACTCATTAAAATGTATTTGTGATATATTCTGACTGATCCCTAAATGTCTACTTTGTCAATACACAATTGTCAAGAACATGACATTTTCTGCTCAATCATTACTGCGGGGAAAAAAACACATCACTGATTACAGTAGTACTTTCTATTTAATAAATGCCATTTAATCTTCTTTGTCTCGGAAAAGCTGACTTCCTTGGGTTTGTCTTTCGGCCGCAGAAGCAGACACTGACTCATCATAATCAGCAGCGGGGCCGACTCGGTTAGTGACAGATCTGCCTCACAGCTGGCTGACACATCTTGCCTTCTAAACTGTGTTTTTCTTTACTTACGGAAAATGTGTGCAGTTTTCCCCTTCATCGCTATGACATTCAACAAGTCATTCAACGATACTTATCCAGAACCAGGCACTTTTCTGGGTTTAGGGACACAAAAGTGAGTGAAACACTGTCCCTGTCTCCTGATGGCTATGAGGTTCTTACTTGAGCACACTATTGGTGAACAAAAGAACAAAGCACCGAGGCAACATTTATTTCAGACCTGCTCTGGCCAACAGGCAGAGCCCAGACAGTTCAAGGGATCTCTGGTGAACGGCACGCAACCCTTCCTGGGTACCAGCTTCAGCAGAACGGACCGCAGCCCTGCCCGGGCCGCTGCGTGTGCGCCGGGCAGAAACACGTGTGCTACTGGCGCCCTCACAGAGCACCCGCAGCTGGTGGATTTTGGAGTATTTACTACGCATTTATTTGCAAGTTAACTAGCAACTTGCACGCAGTCGTATTTTTGATCTGCACATCATTGACTTTTTAGTTAAAAAAAAAACATATATATCTCAAATGTATCTGTCCTGTTAACACAAATCTCTCGAGAATATTTTCTCTAGCTTCTTCCTACAAATATTGCATCTCCTTTTCCTCCAAAGAAGAATCCAAATTCAAGCAAAGGAATTTCCTTCCTTTAGTGGTTCACTAAAGTTCTCCAGACCTGGTTTCTTTCATTTTTTTTTTAAATTTTATTTATTTATTTTTAGAGAGGGAAGGGAGGGAGAAAGAGAAAGAGAGAGAAACATCAATGTGCAGTTGCTGGGGGCCATGGCCCGCAACCTAGGCATGTGCCCTGACTGGGAATTGAACCTGCGATGCCTGGTTCGCAGCCTGCGCTCAGATTTCTTTCATTTTAAAAGGAGAATTATACTAGCTAAATTCCAGAGGCATTCTAAACAATTCCTTAGTTTCTCTGAATAAAACACAAGAGTTTTTTAGAGGAAAACCACATGACGATTTCACACGTGGTCTCTGACTGAGAGCTACCGCAATCATTTAAGTTTAAGTAACCGTTGCTGTGCCGTTGTGCCGTTCATGAGGCATGGATGTAGTGTAATATGATACCAATGCAAGGGTGAGTCAGCTTAGCAAGCTGACTTTTTTTCCTTTTTTCTGGCTGGAACCATGGAGGGTACAGATGAGCAGGAGAAGGAAGTTCCTGCTGTGCCAGAAACCCTTAAGAAAAAGTGAAGGAATTTTGCAGAGCTGAAGATCAAGCACCTAAAAAAGGAGTCTGCACAGAGATGCTACGAACGGTAAGCAGGAAGCTTATCTATGAAAAAGCTAAGCACCATCACAAGGAATATAGGCAGATGTGCAGAACTGAGATTCGAATGGCTGGGATGTCGAGAAAACTTGGCAACTTCTATGTACCTGCCCAAATTGGCATTTGTCGTCAGGATCAGAGGTATCGATGGTCTGAGCCCAAAGGTCCGAAAGGTGCTGCAGCTTCTTCACCTTTACAAGCCTTCAGTGGCACCTTCGTTAAGCTCAGTGAAGTCTCGATTAACACGCTGAGCACTGGAACCACATATTGCTTGGGGTACCCAAACTGAAGTCAGTAAATGAACTGATCTACAAGTGTGCTTACAGCAAAATCAATACAAAACGACTTGCCCTGACAGACAGTGCACTGATCGCTCCATCTCTTGGTAAATATGGCATCGTCTGCATGGAGGGTTTGATTCATGAGATCAATACTGCCGGAAAATACTTCAAAGAAGCAAACAACTTCCTGTGGCCCTTCAAGTCATCTTCTCCACGAGGTGGAATGAAGAAAAAGACCACTTATTTGGGAGAAGGTGGAGATGCTGGTTAACAGGGAAGACCAGATCAACAGGCTTATTAGAAGGATGAACTAAGGTATCCACACAGTTATTTTTGTAATCTGGTCAGTTAATAAACAGTGACTGCTTTAAAACTGGGGGGGAGGGGGGAGCCAACATTTCAAAGCTTTCTGTCAGCATGGCTTCCAGGTCATACACCTGGGAAACCAGAGTTTAAGATGAAAAAAATGACACATCAGGATGGGGTAAACATTACTTTCTGAAAAGCTGGAAGCAGCTTTAAAGAAAATCATGGCCTGTGAACATATTTAGTTAAGAGTTAATTTAATCATACTAACTCGCAAGTGCTAAAGTATCTTTCAAGTCAAGAACTATAATTTAGGCCCTAACTAGGGAGGCCAAATATAATTTTCCAGCAAAGGCACCTCTGGTTCTCTCCAGATGCTCTTCTTTCACAGAACAGTGACTTGAGTAAGCAAATGACCGCATGGGCACTGATATTAAGCCAACATCAGATTTAATTTGTAAGCATGAGCTTTTCTCACATTTCCTTACTCTTCATAGAAAAGCTCTATTTTCTGACAAGACTGCTTGAAAAAGTGCCTGTTTCTGTTCTGTTAGTTTAGACTTCTAAGCGCCCTTTTTAATTTTTTTAAGCCCTTGCCTGAGGATATGTTTATTGATTTTAGAGAAAGAGGGAGGGAGGGAGGAGAGAAACATCGATATGAGAGAGAAACATTGATAGGTTGCCTCCCATTCATACCCTGACCAGGGATTGAACCCACAACCTAGGTATGTGCCCCAACTGGGGATCAGAACCTCAACCTTTCGGTGTACAGGATAGCTCTCCAACCAACCAACTGACCTACCTGGCTAGGGCTCCTAGGTACACTTTTTATATCAGTGACCAACCTGCCTATGTGGGTGCTGACAGTCACAAGGGAGCTTGTCAACAAGGGAGCAGACTGACAAGGGAATAGTCAACAAGCAGTGAACAAACCCTACTGCCTTTCAAGGTCATCACATTCGACCTCCCCATCCAGGCGTCCCAGACTTCTCATATTCTTCTTGACCTGTTATGAGCTGAATTACATTCCTCACAAAAGACAGGATGGCATCCTAATCCTTAGTACCTCAGAATGCACCCTTATTTGGAGATAGGATCTTTACAGAGGTAATGAAGTAAAATGAGGTCATCAGGGTAGGACCTGATCCAATGTGACAGGTGTCCTTATAAAAAGCAGAAATTTTAGCACAAACACATTTATAGCGAGCACACCATGAGAAGATGAAGGCAGAGATCAGGGTGATATTTCTACAATGCCCAAGACTGTCAGTAAACAAATCACCAGATGCTAAAGGAGTGGCATGGAACAGATTTCTCTCTCACAACCCTCAAAAGGAACCAACTCTGCTGACACCTTGATCTTAGACTTCCAGAACCGTGAAGTAATACATTTCTACTGCTTAAGCCACCATGCGTTTGGTACTTTGTTACGCAACCTTAGCAAACTAATCCAACCTCTCTAACTCTTCTATTATTTTCCATTTTCTGAGCTGTTCTAAGCCCTCTGGTTGTAAAAGCCACACTTGGCACTTCATCAGTGTGTTCCACAACCCCTGGCCGAGGGCCGGCCTCCACTGTACACACTGAACAAGCGCTGGCTGAATTAGATTGTGAATGGCACCAGATAGTGGTAGGGCAAGTCGTGGGGAGGCGGTGGCTGTGGTACCACTACCACTTCTCCCCAGAGACTGTGTGACTCAGATCCCCAAATGAATCAGAGCTGGCTTCTCTTCGGCAGCCAGCTTCCCACTCTGTCTCTAGCAGAAGGGAGCCAAAAAACAAAGAGCACTGACTGGCCCATAACAAGAATTGGATTTGCTGGAGATGTTTATAATAAAAATCATTAAATAGATTTATAAGGCATATCATAAATCTTAGTGGAGCTGAAAAGGAACAACACTGAAAGATAAAAAGAAATATAAAATTTTCCTTAATATAGCTGAGTCTCTGTGCTATTGCTGTTCTAAAGATATACTATTAGAAATAACTTTTTTCTTATATTTCTATTTTCTTTCATTGTAAGAACACACAAACACAAAAAAAGAGGAATAGAACACATATCAAAATATCCCTAGAAGTACTATTTTTGAAATTGGGAACAATCTAAATGTTCAACAGCAAATGGGCTGGTGCAGCATTTAGCCGCAGAGTGACACGATGGCCCGCTGTCGTGGCTACTGAAAATGGCAAACATGTGGACTATATCAATAAACTTAAAAGTAAATGTAAAGAAGTGTGCTAAATAAAAGTGTGCTTTAAAAGAAGGAAGTAAAAATTGGTAGTTACAGACTAGTCATGGGATATATGAAGTACAGCACAGGGAATACAGTCAGTACTACTGTAATAACTGTGTACAGTGCAAGGTGGGTACTAGACTTATCAGGGGGATCACTTTGTAGATTACATAAGTTCTTACCACTATGCTGTACACCTGAAACTAATATAAAATAATATGGAATGTCAACTGTAATTGACAAGAAAAAAAAAAAAGATCTGGTTTGCCCGCTTTGTCCAAATGACTCTGAACTGGGTTTTCCGAGGGCAACCACCCTGCCCCAGGTGGGCACCAGCCGAGTCACGGTAAGCCAGGCTGCCGGCCAGTCACCTGTCTGTCTGTACTGAAGGGAATCAGGCTGTTGGCCAGGTATCTGTCCTTCTGCGCTGAAGGGAACCGGAGTTTTGGCACCCTAAAGCTTCCCTTTGGGGACACTGATTTTCAGCGATTTATTAAGAAACAAGACTCAGAAGGAACCTTTGACCCTCCTCTCTCTTCTGCCCAAGAGATTTACGCAGAGAAACCTGCTTCAGGGAGGGCATCTTAGGCTGCTGCTGCCTTAGTCTAATTTGATTAGGTTTGGCACACAAGAGGGCTTTGGGCTGGGGCCTGTTAGCTGTGTCCCACTGTTTCTCAGTTGCCTAGCAAGGATTTTCTTGCCATGTATGTCCCCCTCTTCCTCACCCACATGTAAATCATCTCCATTCTCACTTCTGAAGTCCAGCACCCTACACCTCCCCTTCACTCCTCTGTCCAAAATGTCCTATTTCCCAATACCGCCTCACTATCTTTTGAATATCATGCCTATGTGAATTCCTCGTGCACATGTATTAAAAACTTCATTTTCTCCTGTTGAAAAACAAGTGCTTTAAAAATTAATTATAATAATGTAAAAACCAAGATCATTGACATCCTTATAACTTCTAATTCTAAAATTATCTGAAATGTACTACTCTGAGTGATACTTTAAATTTCCTAGCCCATTCTTGGACTTAGAACATGTATAGTATTTCTGCCTTTGTGAAAATAATTGCTGCCTAGAACAATACGGGGCTCAAAATAAGTTACCGTACTCTGCAGGGCAGCTTTTAAGGAAACGTCAGCTTTAAAAAGAAGATGTGAGAAGCCTACTATGGATTTTACTACCCAGTAAGATGGCTGGAATGAAATCTTTGGACACAAGGGGGAGAAATCATGTGCTACGTTCTGACAGGCCTGCTCAACACCTGGGGGAGACACAGTTTAAGCTAATGAGTGAAAAACAACTTACTGTACTAGAAAACTTCAACACTGTCTTAGAAGTCAAAATCGAGTAAGTCTGACATGTATTATTCACATATAATACATTTATTAAATATTTATGAAACCATTAGATGAGTAAACTTCCTTTAATTAAATATGCTTTAATTCTAGTATAACATGGAAATTGAGTCTCCTCTCAATTCTGCATAAACTGATTCTCTGTTTCAAATTCTAATGAGATGTTTAAGGACTAGTCCTCCCCAGCTCTGTAAAACTTTGCGATAGAATCAAATGTTTATTTTTTTAACCTTTCCAAAACAACTATTATATTTTAGGTACTTAATATTCACATGTGTTTTTGTAGCATGATTCTCTAAGAATAAAACTGATTTTATACTCTTAATATTTTATATATTTCCCACACATTATAAACAAAGTAAAATAATGTTTAATAATCAGTGGATAAAAGGCCAAAGAGAAGGATTAATGAAGAAACTGTTATTGCCTGCTTAATTGCAGATGTCAATCCAAGGTTTTTGTTAAAATTATTAACTATTTTATAGGAACATGTACCTACAAATTAAAGTCAAAATTGTTGAAAAGTAAAACTCTTAGGATGGTAGTTATGTATCTGTGTGACTTAATAGATTTTAAATATGTAAAAATACATGTTTTAAATGTAAATAAATGTAATTACACATGTTAAATGTACATATAAACTTTATTTGGAGCCACTATATGTGCATACTTCATATGTGAGATATTTATTTACATATATAATCAAAGGTTTAAAGAAATAGCTAAAATGTATAATATATACTGTATATACTCAAAAGCAATAAAATCAGTCCTACGCTTAATATTTGTTTTTTTGATTAAAGAAAGTATTATGTAACCATTTCCTTATTAGCAGTGGCTAGCCACTTAAGAAAGTTATAGTTCTCAAATTAATGAATTCCTTACATTGCTAGTCCAGTGCTCATTCATGAATTTGCGTTAAATCTCTGAGCAGGCACAGTTACATCTATCTCCTCCAGCTCTTTACATAATCTGTGCTGCTAACATGAGCATTGTAGCAAAACAAGACTTTGTTTTAAATTAGAAAGAAAAAAAGGCTAAGGATTTGCTAGGTCACCATTAAATATCCCGAGCAGTCAGCCTGACAAAATTTGTATTTCTTGTCTTTTGTCAAAATACCACTGGAACGTTTTGCTGCATACAGAAACAAGAGATAAGGGCTACTTTAGCTTTTGTCCCGCCTCTTATACTAATACACCTAGTGGGAAGTTGATTACTAGATGGCCAAGTTTAATCTAATTGAAGCCATATACGACTCCAGAATCCTGAGTAAAGTTAGAGGAAGAATGTAAAATATTCTCAGTAGTTTCCCATCTTAAACTCAAAAAGTCAAATGTTGGGCTTCAGGATAAAAAAGTTAGTAAATCATCTTTTCCCCCCTGTCACATAAAAACAGATTTAGGCAAGAATAATTTATGCTAACACTGGAGGGTAAAGTCTAATGATGACCAATTAGATTATATGAAACATCCCCATGATTTATTTGTTAATTACAAAAGTAAAGTCAATAAATTTACAGTCGAGAAATCTGTCCGATCACCTGAACGAAGGGCAGTGTCACCAATAATGTCTGCCCTAATGCGACGTACTGAGAAATACACAGTGTCACCTCTGTGACATTCCTGCTAAATGTGTAATCTGAATCTGATCACGAGAAAACAGACAAATCAAATTGAGTGCCATATTTTTAGGACCAAGATGCATCTAGGTTTTAGAAGAGGAAAACAGGAAAAAACATTTTGAAGTAAAAAATGTGGTAAAATATTTAATAACCTGTGACCCCGCTCCACCCCCACCCTGACCCCGCCCCACAGCAAGCCAGGTAAGCTACAGTTGGACTATAAGATGCACCCCCCTCCAACTTTGGAAAACAGTGTGCCTTATAGCCTGAAAAATATGGTAGCATTCTACAAAATTCTAGGCACCTCAAAAGAATTCAATGTAATGTTGTGAGGACAAAAAAAAAAAAGCTGCAAGATGAAAGGTAACATGCATAAACGCTAAATGCAGAGTGTGACCCTGGACCAGTGAAAAGTCTGCAATAAAGGACATTGGTGGTATTACTGGTGCAATTGGCACAATATGTAAAAAATGTATAGACGGTAGTTTTCCATTAATGTTACCAATTTCTTGATTTTAATTGTATCAAGTTTTTGTAAGAGGATACCCTTGTTGCAGAAAAAACATACAAGTATTTAGAGTAAAGGGGCATGAGCCTGCAACTACTCAAGTGTACAGATCAGGAAAAAAATGTGTGTGTATGTGTAGAGACAGAGAATAGTAAAACAACGTGGCAAAATGTTAATAATTAGTGAACCTGGGTGAATCATTTACAGCAATACTTTGTATTATCCTTGTGACTCTTCTGTTAGTTTGAAATTATTACAAGATGCAAAGTTAAATCTTGTTCTTAGGAGAGATGTTAGAGTCAGCTAGCAGTACCCCACCCAAAGGATTCCTCTCCACGTTTGTAAGGAGCAGCCAGCCGATCCCTGCGAATACACCCGTGCTGGTGAAGAAAGCAGACAGTCTGTGAATGTTTACATATCACTCTACTCAGAAAGGATTTTGAAGGTGGATTGCAGTAAAAGTTATAGACACATTTAAAAAAATCAGAGCAAAAAAACCCCACACATACCAACAACAAAAAAAAACTAGATTCATAATAAAGAAGAATTTCTTTAAAAATGGAGAGCACACCGACCAAGGCGGAGGCTTGTCAAATGCAGACAGAACGTGCTGTTCAGGCTGGCCATGTTCCCTCGGCAGTCCTACCCGGGCATCATCAGACCTGCACCGCCCAACTCCACTCTGCTCCCTCCTAATGCACCACAGCCCGGCCATGCTGCTCCTTCCTCACTACCAGTGGTGAAACTATCCACATTCAAATCGTGCCTTGAAAAGAGACACCAGAGTCCCAAAGTGTCAGACGTGCAGTAGCCAGCTCCTCTTAGGCAGGACTCACGCACGCAGCTCATGCTGCCGAGTTACCTTCAGAGTAAGCACTTACTTTTACAATAAGCACTTTTTTCCAATTTTCAGTTATTCCCAATACGTAGCAAGTGATGTGACTATTGAGAGTAGTGATAAAATGTTCCTCTTTAGAATATACTTAAGTAAACAGAAAGAGAGGCAATAGTACGTCAAGAAAACAGCAGGACAGGGCACCCGCTGAGGGGAAAGCTGTTGTAAACCACTGAGGCTCGCAGGCGGTCACTGATGCTGAGGCTCACCAAGCTGGCGGAATCAGCTACACAGTTACAAATCACTTGACAATTCTTGCAGCGAATGCTAACTGGCTGAAATCAGTATTTTTCTTACATCGGTCAAGACAGTATTTTAGAAAGCACTCTCATACTTTTTTGAGATTATAGTAAAAATTCAAAGATAATCTTCTAAACATATATGTAGTAACTTATCATTTTAACATTCCTTAGAAAAAGTATTTGTGTCTGAATATACATATTTTAGTTGATTGAGATGTCTGGAAAAATTTGAAGACAAAAAAATGATACAACCTACTGACTCCCAAATAGTTATGTAGAGCTTTCTAAGAAAACCAATATACTGACTATACCACCAATGCAATCCCACTCTAGTAAAAATCTGGGAAAATTGCTAGGGTAGATTTAGGCTATTTTAACTTTTGACAATATCATGAGACATGAAAAAGCAAACTGACTTTGAAGAAAATGCCCACACGTCTGACCCCGAAGCACCAGGCCTTACCAAAGGCTGCTGGGGCTGCATGGCTTGCAGACCGAGGGTCTGGCTCTGGGGCTGCGAGGACGGCGGGGGCTGTGGGGGCTGCTGCATCTAGGAAGAAAGGAAAAGGGTTATATACTTAAACAGAGGGGGTTAACATTCCAATCTCCTCTTCCCATATGCTTTTTATTTAAGTATGTGTTGTTGCAACAAAAATAACATCCACAGGCCTCCTCCCTTGCTGCCTGGCCAAACACTGTTCCTCTTTCAAGGGAAGACCTAAATCTGGCGGTCGATGGAGCCTCTGGGACCACTCCAGCCCCCAGACCCTCTTCCTTCGGTAGCCGCAGCACTGTCTGCCCACCCTGCCCTGTCCCAGAACAGCCCCTGCGCTTACTGTGAACCCCCTCCCTGTCATCTGCCTTACCCCTATTCCATCCTGCCTTGCACTACCAGGTGAGACAAGGATGGCTCAGTAGTTGTCTTTTCATTCCCTATGGTATCTGAATGGATTTCTGAAGATTAGTTTTTTGTTTTTTTTTTTTTTTAGGAAGATGAAGATGAAAATGAAGACAGAGAAGGAGAATGAGGAAACAGAGAAGGAGTTGTTCTTGAAGGTTATATTTTTTTTAAAAAAAAGTCAAAGATGTGGGAAGTTCTGGCATAAATTACGAGAATAAAGTCATAACTTGTATCTGTGACAAAGCTGGCTCAAATACACTAACTCTTGGAAAGCACGTCCAAGCCGGAGAAGAAACACCGAGAATGCAGAGGAACATATGAATAGGTGGTTTGTCTGAATGACCTTTCAGTTCCCTCCACAAAAAACACTTCATCTTGATGATGACAGCCCCAGACTTCTTTTCCTCTTTTGCATTTTCCAACTTGGTTTGTATACTATCTGTCGCTTTATTTGTCTTCTTTAGGGCAAGGTAGTAAGTGACTATTGCCAGATGGCACTTCCCACTAAGCGACAGGGCTCACGGATGTGGAAGCCGGCGGAGGTCTGGACGGCCTCTCCCGGTGTGAACAGTGCTGCCTGGGCTGCAAACACAGTGACCACAATGTGGAGCCAACTTCCTATTTCGCTCTCTGTAACTTCTTCCAGGAAAAATCAACCAACTGCATAATTATTAATTGACTACAAATCACCGGAAAAGGAGCAAGTGTGATTCTGATTCAAGAGCAAATCACTTCTTTTATCTTTAGGGAATGTGGCTTTTTAAAAAATATATTTATTGATATGAGAGAGAGGGAGAGGAGGGGAGTAGAGAGAGAGAGAGACAAAGAGAGAAAGGTTTGTTGTTCTGCTTATTTGTGCATTCATTGGTTGCTGCTCGTATGTGTCCTGACCGGGAATCATACCTGCAACTGTGGCATATTGGGACGGTACTCTAACCAAATGAACAACCGAACCAGGGCCAAGAATGCGCTGTTAATGAGAAAAATGACCAGAAAGGCGTATTATGCTAATTGGGGTAAAAAATGCATATTAATCAATATGGAAGGTTTTCAAAATTTATAGCCTTAAAAAACATCAATGTAAGATAGAAAGCTGTAAATAAAGAAATAATGTAATAACTTTCCTCAGTGACTTGAAACTGTGAAATTTCAAAGTGGAAGAAAATGTAAGTATTAGTTCTGGGTTAAGCCATGCAAGTTCCTTCCCTCCCCATGCAGGTTACTCCTCACTGACCTCACACCAAGAGAACAGCCCTAGGTAGGTCCTCCTTTTTTCCCCTTCCTTAGTAAAACATAAAATGACAGTGCATCTCAAACTGGATTGTTGGTAAGATTAGGGTACACTGTAGAGCAGGGTGTCAAACTCACTTTCACCGGGGGCCACATCACCCTCACGGTTGCCTTCAAAGGGTCAAATGTAATTTTAGGACTGTATAAATGTAACTACTCCTTAACAGTTAAGAGAGAGCTTGGCACTACTGTCAGTTTGAAACAAGGTGCGGGGCCGGATAAAACAAGGTGGAGGGCCGGATTCAGCCCGTGAGCCTTGTGTTTGCCACTTGTGCTCTCGTGACTCATCAGGGAATATCTAACCCAATAACATAGGACAGACTTATGCACAATGAAGATGAATGGACGCTAGATAGTAAACATGAGAGCCTTTATTTCTTAAACGAGGAAGTTAGAAGCAAGAATGTGTCAAGGGGAGGAACACTTTATCTAGGAGAGGCAACGTTATTTCAAATAATGAAAGAATAGCTTTCTGGATTCCAACAGAGTCAAGGTGAAACATCCCTGTGATAATTCTACTTACATAACACCAACTTCATGGACTAATCAGACCAGAGGTGCTACAGAAATTTGTTGGATTAAAGGCCCCTCTAGAAGCCTGATAAAAGCTCTGGAAAGCTTTTTTTTTTCTTTGAACAATATAAAAAATTTTGCATTCAAATTGCCTGGCCTCTCCTTAAACAATGACTGGCTAAGTGTGGCTTACACTAGCAAAAGAAAGCCATCCAGCTACCTCGAACCTTGGTGAGAGGGGAAGGATGCTCTGTAAAATGTGCCCCCTGCCTGTGACCAGGTAGGGGCACAGAGAAAGGAAGACCCTGCTCAAGGTGAAACTAAATAACACTAATTTAGGTCCCACTGACACACACACGGGGTTCCTTGGAACTTGGCAGTTAAGTCTGAAGGGCCTGTTCCTTCTCGTGACTGCTGAGGACCCAGCTGACATTGGCCTCACCCACCAACCCCGTACCTGGAGAAGCCTCTGCTGCTGTCGTGCCTGCGGCTGTCTGGGCCTCATGGGGTCCTGAGGCAGCGGCACCGACGGAAGGTTTGGGTGTGCGGACGTCAGCACTGCATCGATTCCTCCACCCATCAGAGGGCTCTGCTGGAGGGACTGGTGATTCAGCCTGGCAAGAATAACGCAGCTTGTTTCAGGCCCAAGCATACGGTCACATTTTAATCAGTGCCACCAGCAAGCACATCACGCACGTTCACAGAGAGAGAACTGGTTCAACAATTACTTGTACAATTCAAAAGCCACCAAGGGCAGTGGTTAAGATAATCTAGACCGCCCGGGATAGACAGGATCACTTGAAAAAGAAAAAGCATGCTTACTACTTAAGGGAGCAATCATGTACAAATTATTTTAAAAAAATTAATAGAATTCAATAAGAAGTGACATTAATTGAGCATTTATTCTAGAGTAGATATTGTGGTCGAAGAGTGGAAAGTGTTATTTTACTGACTCCCCGCAGCAGCCTTGTGAGGTCAGTAGTTTTGTTATCCCCACTTCAAAACTGAGAAACCAGAGCTAGACAGTAACGCACCAAAGACATTCAGACAGCAAAAGGCACAGGTGGAATTTAAATCCAGAACTTCGGGGCTTTAAAGTTTAAATTCTTAGGCAATATGCAATGCTGCCATTTATTAGAAAAATAATAGGTGTAATGTGTATTTTCCAATTTTATTTATTTTCCCAATGGTGCTACCACCAACACTGCCAACTTTCCAAACAGAGATTAACTAGAGCTGACGTGCAGCCACTGAGGATCCATGGCGCTAAGCTGCTACCCACTGTCGCACAAGATTTTGGGCGAAACTTAATTCTTCTAGATCAATGCCATCCCATACAACTTTCTATGATGACTGACACGTTCTATAGCTGTGCTGTCCACCAGCGACTGGCCACCAGGACTAGGCACATAATTTTGAGTCTCAGTGTAAAATAAAACTGCAAGGCTTCCAGACAGAAAATTAGAATTTCAAGAAGGTGACAAAAGAGTATTAAATTGAGCACGGGTCCTTCTACGCATGGCGACCTGTGTGACGGCACTGGCCCCACATCTTTGAGGCTGACCCTGCTGGCTCTACTTGTGGTTCCTGGCCACTTGGACTGTGACTTGTGTAACTGAGGATCACAGTTTTTAATTTAACTTGAATTTGTCTAAACGGAAATAGCCACATGTGGCTGATGGCTGCTATAAGGTACAATGAAGTTATATGCTATGTCTAAGGGATCTGATTAAAGCAAGAACTAAATAACAGCCTTTCACAATCCTGCTTTGCCAACCATCCCTGGAGTGGAAAAAGTAAAAATTAAGACTACAAAAGTCTTATAGGCACCTTGTACACTGAGTATTGCTATCATAGAAGTTATGGCTCTGATCAATATGTTCTAGGGAGGCACTTCAAATGATAATCAATGTTGTTGTTTTTTTAAACTTAGGTATATTTAGCAAAAAAAAAAAAAAAACCTTTTTAAAAGAGGGGAAAAGAAAGAACTCTAGAGCTAACGCAGTGGTATCGTCTGTTACACCCATACTACGGAAGACGTGGATCAAAACATAGGGGTCTTGAATGAAATAAAAGAGATGGGCCACTGCGTATTTTGAACTTCTGAGTGCTCATAAAAATAAGATGACATAATGCAAATATGCAAGTTCATAAAGACAACATAAAGTGCTATGCCCTTGAAGAAGCATAACAAAGAACTGTGCCCACTACTGCCGCCACTGTGTCTGTCACCTCTGAGAGCCAGTCAAAGGCTGCAGGTACGGCGACGCCTGTTGCTGGACATAGCCGCTCGGTGGCTGCTGCATCTGTCTGAGTCTCTCCATCAGCGCCGGGTTGGAGTGTGCGGCTGGATAGGTCCTGGAGTTATAGCTGGGAGACAGGACCATGCTGCCAGCCTGCTGCTGCGGGCTCTGCTGCAAAGGCATCTGTGTTCCGTACATTGTATAGCCCTGGGGCATGGTCTGCAGGCAGGCACAAGGAACAAAGTCAGTGTCTTAATTTACCACCTGCTTTCCTGTTACTAAGATACTGATATATGCAGATAAACAAACCCACGAGGTGTCCCCTCAAATCCACTATTCTCAAATGTTCTTATGACTCAAAATATGAAGAGGACTGTCATGGAGGCAGACAGGCTAGCCAGAAAGCTATAGAATGAACTAGTCATATAATGATTTATCAGAAAATGCAACTTAAGAAAAAGAAAAGAAGAGAAAAAGCACCCTCATTTGGTTAAGAGATTAGTGTTAAGATCAGCTGCTTATTTTGCAGGGAGTGTGTTTTCTTGCAGACGATCATCCGTAGCTTTCATGCGCAAACGGCGTTGGTGTTCAACCGATCCCAAGCATTAGTGTCATTTCCAAAATTACCCAGGAAAACTACCCCTGCTCATGTAAATAAAAATAATGGCATATCCTTTCCTGGGATGTGACTATACCTCCTTGAATCTGATCAATGTGTCTTTGGTAACTAACCAGTTACTAAAAACAAACCAACACACAATTAATACCTTTCCAGAATAAGGATGGACCTGAAGACTATTCAACACCCTCTAGTCCTGGTTGGGCCATTGCCCCTTCCAGCACTGTACCCATCACCTGAACACTTAACTTTTCTATGTGGTATTAACATAACGTGACTGTTTCTCTGAATCTTGACAACCAATGCAAATGAAAAACCGGAGTTTCTGCTAGATCACTACCTACACTTTATAGAATAGAATGCTGATTAGAGTAAAAGAGGACCGCTGTTCGAACCCTGGCAGCACCACATTTTCGGGCAGTGCAGCGGCTCTGACTTGGAAGACAGAGTAACGCACAGTGGACTTGCACCGGCTGCGCACACGGAGCCAGGCGGTAGGGCTCAGTGCCTGCGAAGGCTCGCCTCGCCCTGCTCTCTCCTGTGGACACAGTATGAATTGTTAGCCACAACTTGCAGTCTTGCCAACATCCCCACTCCTGATTATGGGACGGATAGGATAAAAGTATAGGGATGCAGAAAAAACAAAATTATTAGAAAAAAAAATAGCTCCAGGTTTATATTATACTAAGACAAGGCCACCATCTGTTGAGTAGCTGCTGTGTATCTGGTGCAGCATAGCGTAGTTACGGGTTGTCACAGGCTAGAGATTGTCTTCAATACTCACAACGCCCCCCCTCTGTTTTACTGAGACGGGAACCAAGACTCAGGGTAACTTGTACAATGTTACACAGCTAGAAAGTTGTCAAGAATTTGGCCAAGGGTCTGATTTCAAGGCCAATTATCTTCTTACTGTGCAATATTCCTCTTTGAAGCTATCTTTGACTATGACAAATTCAATCATAAATTACATCATTATATATTATAACACAGTACTTTGGGACTGCTAAGTATTTTAATACCTATGATCATCATTAATAGAGGTTTGAATTTATTCGTTTCTAATTCAAGAATTTCCTAAAATGTTGTGTGTTCTTTAATTAATCCTGAGACTTGTTCAACAATCACTGGTCATATTTTTTTTTTGAAGTGTCAATTAAAATCTATAAGCTGAAAGAGTAACTAAGTACTAGACCCCATTAGGGAGTAGATACATTATTTACTTGGTTTCCTACTTCAAACGAAGAGATTAAAAATCCCAGCAGCACCTATGAAGCGAACGTGGGTACCTGTGCTTGCTGCAGCCCTGGATACTGCGGGAGCTGCGGGGAGGGCCGTGCCTGGGCAGCAAAGAGAGCAGCCTGGTCCCCCGGCTGGCCCTGGAAAACAAAGCCGAGGAACTCTTGATCATAACAGCAAGGACTGGATCTGAGCTCCCGGTTGATGACCCCAGTGACCCTGGCACCAAATGCCACTATGTGAATACAGAACTTACATGTTTCCAAACTGCATTCAATTTGATTTCTCATCAATTTGCTACATGTGTAGAGGCTGCTGAACTTACTATGTCTTTCAAAGAAGACTACAGATTTCCCCAACGACAGAGTACTGACATAAATGCAAGCCGTAATAATCACTGGTTTGCTCACTGGAGAGGCTCCAAGACAGTGTTCGTGTACACTCCAGGATACAGATGCCCCTTTGAGTAAACATCGTGAGCCCCTAATTGTGAAATCTGAAACCACAGAGTCCAGCACCCTGTGCCCATAAAGGAAAGAGCAAGTGTGATACATACAAATGCCATATATGAACTTCATACTTTTCAATAAAGTGCCTTTACAGTGACCTACGATATGCCTACTTAGCCATGTATTCAATGGATGAACTTGGTATCTCCCATGACTTAAAGTAAAACCAATTAACATCTGTTCTACAACCTTAATTTACTACATTTTGGCCTTAGGAAAATAAATATATTCATAAAAACAGTATGTAGTTTATGTTTAATGTCAGAAGCTTCTTCATGGAAGTCTGCAGCAATAACCAGAGGGTGAGGTCTAGCTTCTGCCCATCCCTATGTTTTTTTAGGACCTACCAATTTAAAAGAATGGGGTTTATCCTAGCGTATTTTACTACTGTTTTTTATTATATTGTCCTCATTTTTTAAAATGCTAACATGTTCTTAGAAACTAGGATAGTTATTTCTAACAGAGAGAAAGTGATAAACATTTAGCTTAAGACTTATTAAACATCGATTATATGCCAGGGACTGGGCTGCTGCTTCTTATTCCCATTTTCTAGCAGGAACTCGGCAGGGGAGGGCGCCATCCCCATTTGGTTCGGCAAGGAAAGGCTCAGCTCGAAGAGCTTCAGCAGCTCTCAGCGAGTTCACACAGCCACCCCTGGCTGAGTGCGCCACTGTGTGAAGTCAGGTGAGTCTGACTCCGCAGTCTAGGGCTCTGTCCATTATGAGATGCTTCTACATGCCATATAAAGGGCGCCATATATTTAAAACTCCATTTGGTGCTTATTATTTAGGGGCATGTGCCCTCTTAAGCTCACCCCAATAAATAACCAAATGGAGACTCTCTATGAAGACATTAAAAATGTTGAAATAAAATGTATACATCAGACAATAAAGCTCTTTCTCTGACCCCCCCATAAAACCAACTAGGGCATTTAAGAATTTCAGCCTCTCTTAGGGTGACTACCTATGCATACACAAAGCAAATATCGATTTCTGAGAGTATCTACCATGGCATTTATATGTAACAGCTTCAACAAGAATCTCACTTTCCAAAACAGAGTACCATAAAGATACCCCCCATCTTTAGCTGATTAATCTAAGTGCAATTATTCCTCCATTTGCCTGTGTCTAGGAAAAACTGCCCAAACCCCAGGACGAGAACTCGTGCCATGGCAGTGTGGCTATCAGGAGCCTACGACTACTGCCCAAGGACCCAAATGGAATTTGATTTTCCAAACACTATGACAAGGAGTCATTAAATCAACCAGATCTTTAAATGCCATTCCTAAAATCAGTGCTTCCTGACAGCATCGCATGAGGTCCCTGAAGCATATGTTGTGCTTCTTTGTGGAAACAAATATGTGTATATTATCACTTGGACAGAAATGAAGAAAAATGAGTTATTTATATGTGAATTAGAACCTTGAGATCCACAAGTCGTCTACAATACCCACGCTGCGCTTTGGCTTGAAGGGAAACAAGACCCAAGTGCGGCAGCGGTACGCTGATTGGTGCAGCAGACCTTTCTGACTCTTTACGCTTCTTTGCTTGTTGAAAAAACATATGAAGCAAACTATGACTTACATGTGGGGGAAAACTAGAATACTAATAAGTATTTGAGTTACTGGGCTACACTTTTATTGATAAATAACAGTTGACATTGTAAAGATTAAACAACATGAATTAAAAACTATTCTACATTAAAAACCACATTCAAGGAAAAAGCAATATAACTTCAAAGGAAGGAGAAAAGCATCAAAAATTTCAAATCAGTTTTTGCACTGTAAATTCATGCATTCTCAGTCAACCATTTTTGTCTAAGGGGTAACTATCTGTGATCATACAGTTCCCTCCCTACTTCCGTACAGTAATCACTCTGATCTGCGACACCCTCCCTGAGGAGACCACTAACACCCAAGTTGGCTAGTGCCATCCAAGTGCTCTGTGAGTAGCTTCATTATCGTATGTTGCCCTGAATTACTGTGAAAGAATACCCCACACTCTTCTACTAAAACTGAAATGGTCTCGTATTGTTCTCTGGCTTTTCCCAGAATAATGCTAGGAACACATCATTTCAATTTGTAGAAGTATTTCAATTTGTTGGGGGAAGAATAAATAAAAAAAACATTCTTTAGTAACTTGAAAGATTTTATAAATACTCAATAAGGATCACAGTGTGAGAATAAGCATGGAAACTACAGATTAGGATTTAGTAAAAGGTTGTTAATATTGGTGGGGATGGCTTTACTGATTTAACCAAGAAGGGATGAATCATGCAAACTAGGACAGGCCAGGGCAACAGGTGTCAAGTGGGACCATGCCTGGCAAATTGGGACACACGGTGACATCTCAGTTATACATAATTTATTTGTCTGGTATTTTTGGAAAACCTTCCAAGTTTTACTTTATTTACTCTTAAGCAAACATAAGTTAGTTTACCAAGTGCTTTCCAATTGTCCCACATTTTTAGTACCATTTTTTTTAAGAAAACTCGCTTTTTGCTTTAATTTTTAGCATCTATGATTCTAATGATTTCTTCCTGCTACCTGCACAAATATCTGGAGACTGGCTTGATTCCCCCCCTTGGTTTATTCTGTTTAACTGAAACAAAGCAGAGGCAACATTAACTTCATGTTTTTATGGGTGTGAAGGACAGTTTAGGAGGCCATTCTGACAAAACGTGTGTCCAGACAGGTGCACATGACTTTGCGCACATCACAGAGAGAGACGACGCACACGTTTGTGCCCTGCCCCCGTGCTCCGGCACTCCACTGACACGTGGACGGAGTGAGCCACAGTCGACTGGGAGATTCCGCTAATTACACAGACCCATCCCTACGTGGCTGCCTGAGATAAGTCCCTACACATCGTCTCTCTCGTTTGCTTTTATGTACGTGGCTTTGTGCTTGCTTCTATGTAAGAAATATAAATCCATTCCATTTTCAAAAATTTCCACTTTCTAAAAACTTCTAAAAAAGGCCATGCTGTCCAATACGGATGCATTTTCCTGGCCTTTGTAAAATTAGACAAAATAAGTGTCTAAGCTCAAAGAGATGTTGACTCAAAGTCCTTTTTTATAATTTGAAGTTAATGCATCCAGTAAGTTAAAATTTTTGATAAATCATCCTCGAACAAGATTTTCATTCTCCTGAGTCCTGTTCTCTTCATTAGCAGTCACCCCCTCAATCAGCTGAGCAAATGTGAAGATCTCTTTCTAAAGGAGAATTAGTTATACACCCAAGGAGCAGACAGGAGGTATTATAGTCAGCAGCATTCCAGGATCAGGCATTTTCTACACAGTCTATTCACTAGTGATGATTTTTTTTTCAAATCCGTATTTAGTGACTTTTCAATAGTGTCTAAGAGTAGCAAGTAAGCAGGTAAGTTCTGCCTAAAAAAACAGATTCTGTGACTCTTTCTGAGTTAGGAATCTGATTTAGGAATAATAATCAAAGTCACCCAATGAAAACCAGTGGGTAATGTTTTATGAGTCACCTTAGCCAAAAGGGTTTATTTGTGATCTCATCTTGGCAGGCACAGAGCAGTGCTGCTCAAGGCTAAACACATGGCAGGAACCGGAAATGGTCTTCACATCATACCGGTGTATTCTGATTTCAAACGAGAGAGAAAACTCTATAATTGTGAGAGATCCTGTTGACCAGTTATGTTTGATTCCCATAAAGCTTTCACAGCAAGTATCGATTGGTTGAGAATCAGTTAACAGTAAGGTTAACTGCTGGAATAAATGGATTCATTCCAAAATAACCACATCTCATATAAAGTAAACACAATATATTCTATTACCATGTCCATAAATAATAAACATAATGATTGGTTGAATATATACATCCATTAAATTTCCAATAATGGAGAACACTGAAGGAAAATAAGAATGGTGAAAAGCAAAGATATACATACATACTCCTATTCATTTGAATATGAAAATTATTGAAACTTTTGACTTTAAATACTCGACAAAATATTTTGTCTATATTTTAAAGTAAAATCAATGATTTATACAAATTGTTTTCTATCTGAATTACATTATCATCTGAACAATAAATATAAGCTTCCTCCAAAATACTTTTAAATTTGACAATGTATAATTCAAGTTTGAAATAAATAAAAACCTCACCTCCTTATACAACAAAGTTTCAAAACATTGATAGAAAAAACTGATTTTCAGAAAAGTCTCTGAACTTTCCTTTGCAGAAATAACTCAAAGAAATTGCCCATATAACAAGTATTTAATAACATAAATATTTTCAAAGTTTGAATATGCAGTTAAGGATATTTTCACCAACATACAGAAAATGTTACCCACTAAATTGGCAGTGAAACGAGTTGACTTACATTCCCATCTGAGATGTGTGCTCTTTTTTATTCTAATGCTTCTTGGGTTTATGTTGTAAGTTGGCTACCTGATACAGAAACCTATAAGTAATTTAATGCAAAACATGCATTCTTAGCTAGCCCAGGCAAAGCAGTAGAGGTGAAGTCTAGTACATGCATGCACAAGATCTATGCTGGAAAGGACATATTCTCCATACCGGAAAGAAAACTGAAATGATGTGTTCTGTTGAGAATTTTGGAATAGGCAGTAAGTGGGATGTGATGAGAAGGGTATGTTTCATAACCACAGGTTTCATTATTTTGCACTGGTCTGTGAGTCAGCATGCCATGCGTTCCTCCACTGACGATGTGAGTTACCACAGAGAGAAGCAAGAGCTCAGGGATAGACGGGTTCAGAACTGGAACTGAGATGAAGGTGCACACACTGGTCTATGCTCCCAAGCCCAGGCCATGAATGTCCACTGGTTTCTATACCATACACATGTGTGATGAAAATCATGGGGCAATCAAAGGGAAAAACTTTCAGAAATAAATGTCATTAAAGTGAACATGGTCAATGCATTCATGGATTTGTGTTATAGTCTCAAACATAAAACAAGTGAGTAACAGTGAAATGAAGATTGTAATTATTACCAGCTATAGAAGAACAACCCGCTTCTCATTTTCATGTTCAAAGAGTAATGCTATAAAAGCTTACTTAAAAAAAAAAAAAGAAAGAAAGAAAAAGGAATGACAGCAGGGGTGTTACCATTATGTTGTCAAAGTCTTCCAGAAGGGAGACAGCAGAGTTACAGAAGTCCTACAGAAAGGGGACAGCAAGAAAACGGCAGACAATACAGATGAGAATTTTTTTAGCCTAATGATGTGGGTAGTCAAAATATATATGAAATCATTCATTTCAAAAACAATGTTTCAGGGAGTCAAGATTTAAAAACCCAGGCCCTACAGAGGTTTTATTCATTTACATGCCAAACGATACCACCATAGTCTTGGACACTGGAAAACAACATGGTAAGATTCCTATAATGGAACAGCACAACCTGGAGGTTGAACGGTGACGGAAAAGAGGCAGAGGAGACACCACACACAGACACTTCCTGTAGCGTGGGGGTGCGGGCTCCCCAGTGAGCAATGGGGAGCCGGCATCCCTCTGCACCTGCGCCAGTGGGGCAGCTCAGGCCATCTGGGCAATGTCATGCCAGATGGACATTAAGTGAACAAGTCTGCAGGTCATATGTTACTGGAAGATATAATTAGGTAGGTGTGGCTCCAGTAAATGAAAATAGAAGTAGAGCATCATTTAACTAGACATTCAATCAATCAAAAACAAACAATGAATATTTACAGTGCCACCAGTGTTTACACACTGACAGGAAATCTGATTTAGAAAAACAGAAATAATGTTTGCGGGAATTTCCTATTCCTCACGTAAATAATTCTCTTATTTAATCATTTTTGCAAACAGATTCTAAGTGACATTTTGTCTGAGATACTAACAATTTTCTACTCACTGAGCTTTAGAGACAGAAATGAGGCACAGGATTCTCTACCCTAACAGAAAATGTATTTTACTACACTAAGAACTAGAAATTATAGGAGGAATTTCCCAAGCAAATATTATCTGTTCTCACCACTTGAGGTGCAGGCATGATTCACTGCATCTGTACATTTGCTCTAAATCCAACAACCACCTGTGGTTTGGTGACATGTTCTCTCTCCTCTCCACCCCAATCTGCTCCCCTCTCTTCCAAAGATTGAGCTGTGCACACCATCTTCTAGATCATTCTAGTTGCCTAATGACAACTTCAGCAAATACAACGAGCACGTTCCTTGGCATTCAAATAAATAGAGAAACACCAGATAATAAGTAATAAGCAAAGCACCCACTTCTCTGGACATGGTTTCCATCCATGGAGCAAAATAAAGGGGTTTAGGGCATATTGAGTGCTCAGTGGTTTTTGTCCTCTTACATTCACACTTGGTCACTGAGATGTTTATAAATTACACTCTCTGAGTAAATGCATTAAAGATAATTGTCAAAACTCAAGATTTGTTTCAACAAGACTATTTTGCCTACCTTTATCAAATAAAAATCAAATTATTTTGAAATATGCTCAAATTATACAATTAGGGAAATTATAAAGGGAAAACTGAATAGTTAGTATAATAATAAAAATGCTTAAACTCTCAGGTATTTAGGAAATGCAAGTTAAAATGTCATGATACAATTCCATTTTGCCTGCTCTGAATGAGAACTGGAAGGCCTGACTACATCAAGGGCAGGTGAGGACGTGAAGAAAGGAAAACACTCCTGACAGGAATCACTCTCACTTTAGAAATCAAATCAGCATTTCCACTTCCAAGTACAAACCCTGAAGCACCCCAAATGTAGAGAAGAAATGTACCAAAGAGTTTACTGTAACACTGTAAATGTTTACTACTGTAACAGTTAGAAATAATTGGAAGTAACCTCAATGATCCCCAACAGGAGACTGGGTGATATTATTCACAATGGAATAGCACCCAACCAGAACAAATGAATAAAACTAAGTGTAACAAAGTTAATGTAATTAAAAACTGGTCAAAATACAAAAGTTGCAAAACAATACAGTAATACATGTGTGAGATTATTTTAGAGTTCAAAATATGAAAGTAAGAACATTAAGAAAGAAAAGCAATAAATTCATGGCTACCACTTTATAGGAAAGAACAGAAATGAGAGCAGGCAAGGAGCCTTATCCATCTCTGTAATGATTTATTTTTTAAAAATGATTCAGAGCAAATGAAGCAAAACATTTTTAACAAAACTAGGTGGTAAGTACATCAGTGTTTCCTATATGATTTTCTATTATTATCTGCATGTTTGAAACACCACTACAGAGTAAAGGAAGAAAACAGACGTTCGAGGTGATACCAAATCCAAAAAGCTCAGTTAATCATCCTAAACTGGCTTCACCAGTCCAAGAGGCATGTTTTAGGAGTGGTGGATTCACTGCATGTTTTAGGAGTGGCAGATTCACTGCATGATTTTAGGACTGACAGATTCACTGCATGTTTCTAGGACTGGCAGACTCACTGCATGTTTCTAGGACTGGCAGACTCACTGCATGTTTCTAGGACTGGCAGACTCACTGCATGTTTCTAGGACTGGCAGATTCACTGCATGTTTTTAGGACTGGCAGACTCACTGCATGGTTTTAGGACTGGCAGATTCACTTTTGCCATGAAGTTAACAACTCTGAGAGCCTCTGACTCAGTCATTGCTGCTCTTTCATTAAGTTACCCAAGGCCTTTATTTGGATACATGATAATGGCACCTGCTCCACAGGCAATAAATTAGTATTCTTACAAATAACCACTACATACAACTGGACACATCATTTCTGTCTGCTGCCAGTAATCTTCCTCTCTAATGTCATGAAAATCCTTCAAATTTACTATCTATAGTCTGTAACCAATTGCTTCCTTTCAAAGTTTTCTCCATCAATTTAAGCTAAATATATCTTTGTCTATCTTTCTTTGAACTCATACTGTCTGGCATTGATTATTACACAAAATGATTTTGTGTACTGAAAGGGAGAAATCAGGGTAAAGTGATGCCATAAAACCAAGGCGTGAAATTAAGTCCTTTTTCCTGTGTGAAAAAGCTCATTCCCCAGAAGATGGATATACTAGAGGTGGGGAAGGGAGTTCTTTCTGTTAGAAGAAAAATACTGGATATAAAAAAGATGACTGGAAAACAATTTAAGTAGCATTTTGCATTGTTATAACACCATTCTATATTTTGTGATAGTTCTCATAGGCTATACAGAAAAAAATACAGTGAACTTTCTAATTCTGAAATTGGAACGAGTCCCTCTGAAGTTTGTATTACAGAGTTTAGACAGTGAATACACACTGGTCTATGAAACTAAAATGGTTATTAGGAAAACTAAAACTACATTCCTTTTTATTGGTCTCTTTTACTGGTGACCACTGAGGGACAATTAATGCAATTAGACAAATAAAGCCTTTAATGTGCTTTTATTCTCTTTTAATTCTTAACATATTTAAGAAAATAAACATTTTTATGGGATAGGAATTTTTTCTGAAATAATACAACCATAAAATAATTCTAATAAAAGTGATAATAACTATGGCAGTTAACATTTTTTGAGCACTTACCACGAGCCAGCCACTGTCCTAAGGGCTGTCAAATATATTAAATAATTCATTTCACAAGAACCCTATAAATTAAATATTGCATTGGCTCCATTTTGTAGGTGAGGCTCTGAGGCACAGAAAGATAACAGTCACTACAGCGAGTCCCACTTTAACACAAGACACAGAGAAAGGAGTGAAGGGTAATGGGAGGAAGACTAACAAAAGAATGAAAGAACAAAAACAAGTTTTCTTGCTAAAATATCTTTGTACATGTTGATATGCACTAAAGCTGTAAGAAAATACACTTGATTATGTAACAACCATTACACCAAATAACTTGATTAAAAATAGCCTATAATATTTAATATTTAGCATCTATTTTTATAGACACTATACCAAGGTCTTAATACATTCCTAAGGAAATATAAGATGGTCTGAAACAGAAAATTCCATGACCAACTGAAACTTACATTCAGTTATTTTACAATGGTATCCTGAATTTCACTGTGCACCGTCTAAGACTAGATGCTGTCTACATACAGCAGCTTGTTTCCTTGGGCGGGAAGAGACGAAGGTGAAGGCTGCCAGGAAGCTCTAGGCTTTGGGAAACAGACACTCGGAATATGAATCCACTCAATACACACCCCATAGATTTCTACCCTGTGTTCAGTACATGAAAAGATAATACAACATATTTTAAGACCCAAATGCTGATCTTATAAGAAGAGGGTGGCAACCAAGGGATTCACAGACAAGTGGCCTGGGAAGCAGTCATATCCAAGGCCTGGAGAAAGTTGTCAGTCTTTAAAAGCATCTGCTAAAATTCCAAGGCCAGTCTTCAAGGTTAAGATAAGTGGAAATTCTCCAACACATTAGTTACATTTAAGAAAATGAATTTCCATACTTAGAAAATTGCTAGGGTAAGAAGAAAAATGACAATATCACTTTCCCTATAAGCCAATCACTGAAAGGAAAAAAAACCCATACATGTTCTTATGTAGCTAGAGAGAATTGCATCATGTGTAGGCATTTAACTGGAGAAAATGTTCCTGCCAAAAATAGTGTCAGTGTTCCTCTATCATTTCCTATCATGAAGAATATAATGTCTGTATTTATTAGAACTAATGAAAGCCAGAATCATATCATAAACAATTTATCAGTATCAGTTATCTTCCATTGAATTCTATTTTTACTCTAGGTTTTTAAGGATTAGCACAAGAATTTTTTTCAGACACAGAAAAAAATGTATTTAGCTAGATGCGGGTGTAGTAGTAGTTTGTACATGACCTAGTAGGACACACCCTCCCATGTGCAGGACAGACCTACAAACAAATCTCATGTGCTCTGCACAGCACCACTCAACCAGATGACTGCACCACGCATGCAATTCTCGTCCTCATATTCTTTTCCGCAATTATCTAGCACTTTAAGAATGATGATTGAGAAAAAAATGTATTTGCTTCAGAGAGCCCTTTAGAGACTCTAAAGTGAGTTTCAATGGTTAAAAAGTAATGTGTGGGGAGGAGAAAGGAGTACTGTACAAGCAGTATTATGAAGTTGAACTTTTACTACTTGAAGAAGGGATTCCTGATTTCTCAAAAGGAAAAAGAAAAAGAGGAAAGAAAGAAAAAAACAAAAATTCCAACTCTGTGACAGAGTTGGTACAAAAGAATCAGTTAGAAAAGAATGAACCAGTTCACTCCTAGTACAGGCAGCATAACTCCAGGTGGTGGGAAAGGATGGAGTCAGGTGTTGTAGGTGGTTGGAGGACAGTGGGATTAATGGGGTTCTCCAGGTATGTTTCAGGTCATAAGCCTGCCTTCTCCAAATATGCAAGATATCTTTGAGGACATGCACAATATTCTATTAGTTCCTTTTTTAAAAACACAGTTGCCTTTGGGGAAATTGCTTGCCATGGGGAAGGAACCTTTTCAGGAAGGTGTGTTTCTCAGTGAGCTTTTCCCTGACACTAGGAACTACTTAGATCAATTCAAAACTGAAGTTAGCAGTAAAAGTTTGAAATTGGACAGTTAATAAAGCAAACTGGACCTTGTGATAAAAAGGCAGACATGAAAGACTACATAAACTTACTAGAAGACAAATTTTACTTAGGCTTAAATTACTTTAAAAGGGAGCTAGTGGGATGGTTACTCAACTTCCAGCAAAATTTTAATTCAGCGTAATTTTGGACCGTAAGACGCACCTAGCTTTTAGAAGAGGAAAATAGGAAAAAAATTTGAAGCAAAAAATGTGGTAAAATATGTAATAATTTAAATAACATAATATTTTACTAATATATAAGTAAAGCTGCATTCAGACTGTAAGATGCACCCCCATGTTCCCCCCAAATTTGGGAGGAGATGTGTCTTATAGTCCAAAAAATACAGTATCTTGATAAAAAAATGAAACAATTGTCCCCAAGAAAAGCAAAAATTCCACTGAGGTTTTAAATGGCTCTAAACTTTCTGATTATTTAAGCAACATCAAATCATTTAAAATATTTCAATCAAACCTTCATCCTTTCTGTGTAAGAAGCTTAGGCAATTAGCTGCCATTTTCCCTGCCCCTCAGGGAGCTTGTGTCACCAGAGGGCAGGGGGACAAAAGCCTGTAGTGACTGTTGTCTGCGTTCACACGCAGTTCAACTAGTTTCCCCTTTCCTGTCTAATACAGGTAGGAAAGGAAGCATTTTTAAGAATGCCTAACTAAAACTAACCCTTGAGCCCCCACCACTCCAAATCACTAGGTGGACGGAATGAAGACATACTGTAAGTTATACAATGGAGATATGCCTGGAAAGTTATGCAAAATACAAAGAATATTTTTAAAAGCATTGGAATTTCTTGCTAATTTGAAAGTTTCGTGGTTTTTCTTAGAGCAGGGTACACCTGAAGACTGGCTGCTTCCTTTGATGATCATAGAAATGCCTAGCTCATAGGACTGTGGTGAGATCTAAGGTAACTAATATATTTATAAATGCTTGGGAGTGTGTTGGCAAATAGTAAGTGCTCCATCAGTGTTCACTGCTTATAAATATTATAGTTATTATTACTATCATCATTAATAGTGCAATTTAAAGAAAAATTAGACAATACAAAAAAGTATATAGAAACTAGAAAAAGAAGTCACAATCTCCCCTCTGTTTATTTTAAGTATTTGTATAGATTTGTGGGTTTCATGAGTCTATACCAAGTTTATATGACTTCTACCATTATTTCGTTAAAATCATTTTCATCTAAAAATTGAAAGATAATGGATTACAGGGCATAAAAACAGAAATAATATAAGTCAAGAATTAAAAATATGCACTACTGACAGTTATTTGTAACATATTCTATGTCTGCTATACAACTTATTAA
Organism: Tonatia bakeri; assembly: GCA_004024845.1. Taxonomy (NCBI): domain Eukaryota; kingdom Metazoa; phylum Chordata; class Mammalia; order Chiroptera; family Phyllostomidae; genus Tonatia; species Tonatia bakeri. Next base: position 194,965 of record PVIA01001342.1, on the reverse strand, counting down.
GTATGCAATAAAAACACAGCCTGCCCCAGGCACTGTAGGAAAAAACCTAACAAACATCAGGGCTCGTGAGACACAACGTCCAAGTAGTGAACTGAATAATAATATGTGAAAGAATGATCTAAAGGAGTACAGAACGTGATGACAATTAAAAAACTGGATGAGTGCTCAGAGAAGGTCACCTCAAGGATGAAAGTCCTGCTGCTTCTAACTCACAGGCAAACACACACACAGTCCGTGGGCCAAATCCAGCCTAGCACCTTGTTTTATCTGGCCCAGCACCTTGTTTCTACCTGGCGGCAGCACCAACCTCTCACTTAACTGTTAAGGCGTAGTTAAATTTATACAGTCCTAAAATTATAGTCAGCCCTTTGAAGGCAGCTGTGAGGCTGATGTGGCCCCCAGTAAAAATGAGTTTGACACCCCTGTAAATCTAACTGATCAGAAAGTCATTAGCTCTCCTTTTTATTTTAAGGCAGACTTTAAATGAACCTAAGACATTTTGGGTTCTTATTTGATCAATGACAACAGTAAAATGGAGGAGAAAAAGTGTTTATCAACCTATATAAGACAGCTTTTCCTGCAGTCCCCCACGTAGCCAGGGATACAAAAACAGGAAGAAGATGTCTCACCCTCACATGCATCCCTAGCTAGAGGACACCATGGAGTGTCGGGGACGCCACTGTGGACCTGGACGAACCTGTGGGAATGGCCGAGTCTGGGCCTGCCTGAGGAGCCGCTGCTGCTGCTGCTGCTGCAGAGCCTTCATCTGCATCAGCTGCTGCTGCGATGGGAGCGCGTGCAGGGAGGGCGGCTGCATCATGGCGCCGGAGCGCCGCTGCAGCATGTTGGACAGAGCTTGCTTGGTGTTGCTGGGGACAAAGGAGCCTGCAGGGTCCAGTCTGGAGCCACCTGTAAAACCAACCAGAAGGAAGGGCTTTCGACACATTAATGCAGCAGGTCTTCCTTATTTTATCAAAACACAGAAACCTCATCTTCTAAGGCCTTGTTTATGAAGCAAAATAGAAAATAAGGCACTGCCCCACCCCTATACAAGAACTGCATAATTTCCAAACCACGGGAGGGTGATGTGGGAGTGAATTATAATATCGGAATGGCTTCACGCTTCACGAAGGGCCCACTTGAACAGGTAAAGTGAAATGCCTGAAGCAAAGATGTCAGCATACTTCCAGAATCATGTGGTTTTCAAATGATGGAAGGCCAGCCCTAAGGAACATAGTATTTGCAGAAAATGTATTGCCTTCATGGTGTACTTTGCCAAGTGTCCTAAGCCAGGCAGAGAAACTCTTCCTTAATTTTAAACAAATTTGAAGCTCATGGAATTTAAGCTTTTTAAAAAATATTTTATGTATTTATTTTTAGAGGTAAAGGGAGGGAGAAAGAGAAGGAGAGAAACAACAATGGGTGGTTGTCTCTTGTGTAGCCCCTACTGGGGACCCGGCTTGCAACCCAGGCATTTGCCTTAACTGGGAATTGAACCTGCAACCCTTTCAGGCCAGCACTCAATCCACAGAGCCATACCAACCAACACAGGAATTTAATCTTCTTTACTATGAAAAATGAAAATGCCTATCTTATAGTACAGAGGCATGAAAATACTTTAAAAACCTGAAATGCTTGGAAACTTAAAAATACCTTGATTGTAAATGTAAAACATCTTTTTTGAAGGCTAGAAATGAAATAAATAAGAAATGTTGATTATAGTGATGCTAAGAAACCAAGGAAACTCCGTAACAGTTTGCATATGCAATGTGTCAAATGTCTTCAAAGGTTCAAAGAAAAAACATTCAACATTTGCTGACTTCAAAGTAGGTGCCAATCCTCCATTTGCTACATAGTCTACATTCTTTAATGCATGCAAATAAGAAAACATATATAAATACCTTACAAAAGATGTTTTATCTTTTTAAAGGAAGTTATATGATAGAAACAAATATTTTAAAGCTGTTTTACCTGAAAAACCCACATTCTTTTAAATACTCGGCACCACCATCAGCAATATGATTTACAAAGTAATTGAGAAGTATTTGAAGATCATTTGGGAAAAAATGGGAACTATTTGAAATGGGAACTATGTTGCTCTATTTGAGCAACATATGGCATGGCTGAAGCAAGAACTAGAACTAATACATAAAAACTTAATTGACTCATTTAAAAATTTTAAAGATTAGACTATGGTCTATGTTCTTTTATTTTTTTCTAACTTTTCTGTAATCTTTTACCTCCGAATCAATTAAAAAAATAAAATATAAAAAATATGGTTGAAGCCTCTGTATATGCCTACCTAATTATTTTCCTCCCCTTCTCCTACTATATGCTATTCTGAATTTGATGTTTATTATTCCTACACATTCCCTTATAAATTTACCATATGGGTGTGTGTAAACAAGAAAGAGAAACTGGTAAAGGGGTGTGTGTGTGTACATGCAGGGACACTGTTTTGCATTTTAACTACTGTATTTTGCTGTGTATAATGTGCACCCACACTTCTGTGCACATTATACATAGGATTATTATGCCCATTATTATACCCCTGGTATGTAATCATTATATCCATGTATAAAGCGCATCCTTATTTTTCCCTCAAAAATTTGGACATAAAAGTACATATTATACATGGCAAAATAGGGTACATATAAATAGAAGCATGTTATACATACTCTTCCTCAATTTCGTAAGATTCATATTTTTATGAAAATCTGTTATTTGACACATACAACCCTCATAAGTAGTTGTTTTCTTCAATTTTTTTCTTGTTATCATACCCAGGATTAACCTAATACCCAAGCCCCCCAACTTACAAATACCTCTTATAGCACTCTAAGGTGAAAGGGTATGTGCCTTCATAAAGTACTTAGCCTTCAGTTCACAGATAGTCCTTGTACTTGACTCTATTATCTACAAAGTTGAAAATGACAGAAAGTTCACAGGACCTTGGAATTAAAGAGAAAGTCCAAAGAAGGGACTATCATGTATTATTTTCCACATTTATCAAGTCGAGTTTGTTGTTGTAGTCTGTGTTTATTCACTCAACAACCTACTTTTAAGAGCCTACTTACATGCTGCTGTAAGTTCACAATACAGCAAACAAAACGTAAAAACACCTGTACTCAAAGAGGATAACACTCCAGGGCAAGCTGATAAGTAAATATGTAGCATATAAGCAAGTGTTGCTACAGTGGAGAAAGAGAAAGAAGGTGAGGGGAAGAGAGTGCAGGGTGGGGGGCAGAAGCCGCACTGAGGAAGGGGCACTTGAGCAAACCCAAGGGAGGCAGGCAGGGAGCCGCGGAGACATCGGAGGGAGAGCGCTCTGGGCACGGGACCAGCGGGGGCATGGGACCAGCGGGGGCACGGCCCTGAAGTGAACACGCATTTGGATCATTTACCTGGTATGTCTGCTGTGTCAGGATATCTTCTGTGTGCTACATTTTAACAATTTACTTTAAATTACACACACACGTGTGTATAATATACACTTCAAAAAAGAAGAGGCATTTTACCCATCTTGTTTACTGCATACCCTAATACCCAATATTTTTTTGTTGATATGGATAACCAAACCACCCACCCTATGAAGGTATATGATAGCATAACCATTTTATAGATGATTAAGCTGTAAAATGATCAGGCACACAGAAATGAAGAGTTGGCTGAGATTATACGGCAGGAAAATAGAAGAGCCAGATTATAAAATAGAACTGCAACACCAAGACCAGCTCTCAAAACTACTAATTTGTAGGGCAAAACATAGATTTTCCACTTCTCTAAAATAAGAATAAATATTTTCTTCCCTAGGCCTCAAAATGTCATGCTCAACTTACTAAAAAAATTACTATACCACAGAACATAATAAATATATATATTAGAAGGGCACATCCTAACAAAATGCAGACTGAGATCTCAAAATAATCTTCTTTTCTAAAGTAGGCAAACTTTATCTTAGAAAGAATGTTAAATCCTTCCCTAATTAAGAGCTCATTTTATTTAGAAAAATCTTTATTCCAGATGTAAAACTACCTGAGCTTGAATCAAAGCAGTCCTAAAGTAAGGATATGGTAGTTTTCCTTGCTGATAATATCTCAATCATTTGCTGAACCAAATTTCTGAAATCCTTCATAGCACAAATAATTTAAAATTCAAAACATAAAAAAATAATTTAAAAACACTGTGTAATACTGTGTAATCTTTAAAATGCTGGTAAGAGCTACATCTGATAAAAATGTACACATATTTCACAACATAAAACTTTGAACAACTTTATATCTTATAGCTTAAGACTTTCATTAGTGGCTAATGTCCTTATAGCACTGGATAAAAATTCCACAATCAGCCCACAAACTCCTAACTAAAACTTCATTTTAGGAGGAGAAAAATGTTGAATGGAAAGAATTGCAGAAATGTCAGCTGAGCACTGAGCTCTTGAAACTTCAAGAGCAAGGGAAATTGCACGTGAGGAGGCCAAGTTCTTTTTCATCTCCAGTGACCTGACCGTGCTCTCTTCACATACCTGGAGTGAGAGACTGGTTCTGGAGGAAGAAGCCAGGCTGCTGGGGCTGACCCATGAGGTTGTAGCCCCACAAGGTAGACTGTGGATGGTGTATCATCTGGGAGGAAATGGGCGAGTAATTAGGAGGCACTCGGTATATGTTGCTCTGTGGGTACTCCTTCAACATAAAGTTAAAACAAAAAGTTACTTAACTCCACACAGCACACAGATAATGAATGCAGTCTTCGTATAGCATTGTTAGAGGTAACTCCAATCGCAGTAGGTGAGGCTATTTTTACAAGGGGGGGCAGAGAAGGCAGGCATCTCCATACGTTCTCTGCAAAACACTCATTTAAATTAAAGCGTTTCCTCGATTAAAATGTACTTGATTACAGTGGAGGAAGATGGGAAAAAAGTCTTTTTTAAACTTTGTTTTTAAAATACTAAAAGCACATTTAAAATATCAGTATGGACCACTAACCACAGCTGAAAGAGCATCTTTAGTTGCAAAGTTTCCCAATAGTTCCCTCTTAGAAGGCCTTCCTGATATGGGGTCTGGATCGGATTCATGCCGAAGGCCCACAGTACTTCAGAACCAGCAGGCCTAGATAGTATCTTATTCCAATGTTCAAGACAGCACTCTGTAGGAGCAGACTCCACCCCTGTCCTGCAAGCACAACCACCCCCCTCATACCCCATGCCTCCAGCTCAGGGCTTCCTCTTCCTTACAGGAGCTGAAAGTCTCTAAGGATCACAACTGCATGTCTCAATTCCCCCGCCATCCTTCCTTCTCTAGTCTACCCCTAAAGGATGAAGGAAAAATACATGTTAGGAAACTAAAGCCTGTACTACATCCCACTGGGAAGAGGCAGCCTCAGGAGTAGTGTGGGAGGAGGAGACGTGACCAAGACTCACTTGGGGAATGAGATGAGTTTTAGGTCTTTTGCATCTGAAAAGAACAGAAGTCCATCCACGTGGCTGGACAGGCTAGGAGACTCAGATTTCAGGGTGTGGCAGTCTGGACCTTATTAAGCACCCCTCTCAAGACAAAGGAATACTGGTAGGAAGACCATATGAAAAGATGGCACTGACATTCAGGTGACATCTGAAAGTGATGGTCATTTCTAGAATAATATTAATCACCAAGCTATCAGACAGAAAAGTATGTGTGGGCTTGGACACAGGCGAACAACAACATTAAGTAATCATGATTTCTAAACACTAAATTGCTGGTATTTTTTCTACTGTACAGCAAAAACACCCTTGAATTTGATAGGAAAATGTCTTGAATCAGCTCTCAAGTATTTTTCAGGTGAGGTTCAAAGGAAATATACTTTATACATTGATTCTGTAAGTTCTGTAAAATTATTTCTAAATTATCATCGTATAGATTTCTTTTTTTTTTTCAAGAATATGTTGCTGTAGGTAGGAAAGGCTAGTAGGCAAACAAGATCTTTTATACTTTATAAAAGATAAACATAATCTAATACAACAGTATTAGATTATGTTTATCTTTTATAAAGTATCAAAATATGGTAAATAGGTAGACTATACAGGAGAGTAAGGTGGAATGGTAAACTGTGAAATCTCAGAAACATCCTATTCAATCTATTAGATGGAGACTTATTGAGAGAAAGGCAAAAAGTTTTTTTTTTCTTTTAATATACTACAGATACCAACTGTCCAAAACACAGTAACTATTTTAGACATGGCTTATAATAAAAAATATAGAGGATAAAATTTTAAAGGTCCAAAAAAGTCAAGTTCCAAATCTGAGAAATATTAAATATTATTCACAATGGAAGCCTAAAATTAAATAGTTATGAAACGTGGAGGAAGAAAAATCAAGAGCTATAATCCCGATTCTGTTACTTATGACAGCACCTCATTAGGATGATTCTTACAGAAACATTTCTACTCCTTTTAGCAATGTTGCTGGGAATGATTCGGACACCAGGAAATCTTCTCCCAGAAGCTCACGAGCCAAAGATCCCTCCACTTCCCACACTTACGTCGACTCTTGAGCTTGATTTTGTCTTGCGCTTCCTTCCCTTTGTTTTCTTCTCCTCATCTGCTGCGGTTTTTCCCTGATCTGACAGCTCAGCTGATTTCCTCTCCGGCTCCTGAGAGATGGGAGATGTGGGCTCCTCCTCCTCCTCGTCAGGTGGCAGGGGCAGCGGCTCGAGGTAGTAGCTCCGGGGCTTGGGCATGGGGTGTGTGTGATACAGAAGGAGGTGATGCTGCTCCTCGTACTTGACCACCTTCCGGTCCATCCGGACGGTCCCGAACCAGGCCCAGGACAGGGGCGCCGGGTTCTTCTGACCCTCGAACAGGTCCCACGGGGACACCTTCTGCTTGGTGGAGACCTGGAGACCCTGTGGTGAAATAACAGTCCATGACCACGCGTCCGTATCTTCTCCCGCCTGGAGGCCAGACTACCTGAGGACATGGACTCGGAGAACATGCTGACTGGCACGGGCCTTGGGAGAGCTTAGCACGTAGCAGACAGGCTAACTGATTAGTCCGGGGGACATAGTTATGTCGCCACCGGTCAGTGGTTAGACTCCACACCTTAAAATCCAGTTCTACGGTTCTTTACACCGCTGAGGCTCTGCTCAGGCTGTGACACTAGGTAGTCCAATGTATTCTACTGTAAAATAGCATTTTTTCATTTAGTGTTTTGTTTTTAGCAAAAAATAATATCTAAGAAATGCTGCAAAGTTGATCTTACTGTACTAAATTATAATCAGTAATAAACATTTTAGGATAAAACATTTATTGCTTTTAGGATAAAACAAAACTTAACAGTCAAATTACATTCAGCTTCTAACTGGGCTCAAATAAACTTCAATGGAAACACGTATGGACTTGACCCAATACAGGCACCTTTCATGTACTTAATAGGCCAGTCTCTGAAGAGTTAAATCATATTATTACAGAATTAACTTGTACCAACAGGCAGAACTAGTCTTTCAACTCAAACTTCTTTCTTCTGAATTTGGAGGAGAAAATGTTATTCTGTTTCTGCAAATAAACAGTTTATTTTTTCCATGAATTGGTGATGTCCCATAGTACCTACCCTGGCATAGCAATTTGAAAATACTCTTCTTCAACATGACTCTGAAAATAACTCCTCAGGCGTTCCAGAAAATATGGGTGTTCCTGTTCTTATGCACACATGCTCTTCCGTGAGTGGCTTCACCCAAAACCAAGGCTCAGTCCCATCTGCATGCTTCCTAATATGTCCAGAGATTAGTCTTTTCTGGGTGCCAAGACCACATCCCCAAATGGCTTCTAAATGTTTCACCACTTGAGAGCCCACTGGTACTGCAAACACAACTTGCTCATGATTCTAGCTTTTTCTATTCACAAATGCACTGCTACACCCAAGTACTTTGAACTACTGCAGCAGTGCATTTGCCCTTTGAGCCACAGTTTTTCACATCTCTGAATAAACTCCCATACCACATTTTCTCCTGTCTCCCAGCTAACTCGACCAGTACTACACTTTCTCCTATCTCCCAGCTAATTCTACCTATACCACATTTTCTCCTGTCTCCCAGCTAATTCGACCTGTACTACATTTCCCCCTATCTCCCAGCTAATTCTACTTGTACCACATTTCCCCCTATTTCCCAGCTAACTCGACCAGTACTACATTTCCCCCTATCTCCCAGCTAACTCTACTTGTACCACATTTCCCCCTATCTCCCAGCTAACTCTACTTGTACCACATTTCCCCCTATTTCCCAGCTAACTCTAAAGCCTTCAAAAATGACTCAGGTGTCAGTTTTCCTAGGGATACTGCTCCAATTACCAACCTCTCATCTGAGTGTGATGGCTCCTTCTCAGGGTCCCCTAACGCTCTGCAACTCGGCACACAAATCTCACCGAACTGTAGTTGTCCATCTAACTCTAGAGTGTACGAGGAGCACTGTCTTTCATCTCTGTAACTCTGGAAACCTGTCGCTGCTCACGTTCATTGGAAGAGTCATGGACTGTTCTTCTCGTATTATAGAAAATGCTGTTCAATATCTTATATAAATTCACTTAAATTCAAGTACAATTTTAAATGAAGATCTTGAAAGATGTGACTTATTTTACAATAATACCAATAACCATTGCGCTTTAATGATAAGAATATGCTTTTAAAAATCAGGAAACTGATATGAAGATGTTTTATAGGCTTTACAGAAAGACGAGAAGATACATTGTTTTTATAAGTTTATATATTTATATATATGAGAAACAAACATTTACTCTTGCCTGTTTTTTATCTATGGAGTCGAATCCAGCAATTTTGTTTCCCTTTGTGTCAATCAAGGAACCCATAGGTTCACAAGTGATGACATCACATGTCTGTTTTGGCAAAGGTAGCAACTGTCGAACTTTGTCAATACTTTCAGACCGCTTGTCTCCTAGCTCTTTCTAAAAAAAAAAAAGAGAGAGAGAAAAGAGAAGTGGAACAGAAATAACAATGAAGGCAAAAGTTACCAAGAAGGAAGTTCCCTTATGAAACATTTCCGTTTAGATAGCTGCAAAGTTGTCTAACTTGGAACATGGTCTTTGGTGCAGCTCTCATTTAGAGTGGTGAGTGTGTTTCATTTCTTCATTTTTGGTAGAAAACAGAAGACATAAAAAGGCACTCTTGTGATGCAACAACGCCATAGTGCTGAAATGACAAAAATCCTGGGTAGTACTGCGATCAGAAGTCAGGAGCTGCAGCACCGAACACATTCTCGAGCGCAGAGTCAGACCGCAAGGTAACCGCTAGTTATTTTATTGTAAGGGCATGAGATGTATTCATTTTCTTCCTATGCTGTTTTTTTACAGTTTATTTCAAAGACTGTGTTAGTGGTTAGTAAAATGAATCAGGTTTAGAAATACCAATACAAGTGATTATTTTTCAACTACAGTGCCAGCCCAAGCACAAGTTTATCCTAAATCTAACGTAGGCATTTTCGTTATACATTTGGTAATGCATTGGTAAACTTCCTTAAAAAATTAAACATGTTTTATGAATATAAAAGTTTTAAAAGAAAAATCATCTAGCTAGATGCTTATTACTTTTGGGTACCAGTTAACTTGAATGCAACAAAAAACGTTTAATTTAATGAGTAGTAAATTAAATAAAATGCACTAAGTAACAAATCTATACATAGTCTGAGCTCATAATACAAGCAGGGCGCAAACTTACTTTCAGCTTCTTTACTAAGTTCATGTACGCGCGCTTGTTCTCTTCGGACCCCCCCGGCGATGCACTGGACAGGTCGGAGGCCAGTGTCCCATTGATTAAAACACCCAGCATGTCAAGAACTGTTGTAAATAATTCACTAAGAGGGGACAGAAAATAATTATTTTCACCTTAAAGCAAAAAAACCCACAAAAAACAAACAAAAAAAAACCCAAGATACTTTTAACTAACTGAGAATTTTTATTTAAGGCATAGAATTTTTATTTTTTAAAGATTTTATGTATTTACCTTTAGAGAGAGGGGAAGGGAGGGAGAGAGAGAGGGAGAGACACAGACATGTGAGATGGCTCGCCTCTCGCACGCCCCCAACCGGGGACCTGGCCCTGGCACGTGTTCTGACTGGGGATCAAACCAAGCACCTTTGGGTTTGCAGGCCAGCGCTCAACCCACTGAGCCACATCAGACAGGCTTAAGGCACAGAGTTTTTCATGATACCTAAAAGATGCAGCAGAATTTGTCATCAGTATTATCAAATTAAAGGTGAAGTGATCAGTACGTACTTGTTAGTGTGGAGGTCCACGGTTCCAGAAGTGATGATCTGCAGGAGGAGGAGCGCCCAGTCTGCTGTCCACTGGGTGCTCCTTTGCACCGTGTCAAACATTCCTCCCACCTAGCACATAAACAGTACAATGAAAAAGTCTGCACTGCATTAGAGAGAAAAATATCAACCCGTCACTTTACATAGCCAAACTGTGGTTAATTTTAAAAGACTAAAAAAAAAAAACCCCTAAAAATAAAAAAGAAAGGAGAACCCAAGTGTGGGCATATTGTCAATAAGAATTATAGTGGACCCCTGAAAATGCAGAGGATTGGGGCAATGAGTTTCCTTCCAGTAGAAAATCCACATGTAACTCCTACTATAAACCAGTATAATTAGCTTTCTTTCATTCCTAAATTTTCAGGACACCCATTTTCATGACAAAATTTTAGTCTGAATAGGTCAAAACCATGTAATGAGATTATCTACAACTTTGTTCTGTCAATTACAATGGAATCTAAGCCTGCTGTCATAATAACACTTGGAAATATCCAGTAACACAAAAGTACTGATGAGCAGGAGGCTTGGCCCACAGTCAAGTCATTCACATGTGGGAATGAAGTTAAAATCAACTGCCAAATATCAGGTAAGCCACTCTCCGGAGTAGCCTTCATCTAGCTTGTCCAGTGCCGGGGACGGCAGGAGGGATTCAAAAGAACGTTCAATGTGTGAGGAAATTTTAAATTTGTATAAACTTTCCAGGTAGGATTTGTATTTATGATCAATTTGATGGAATGTTTGATAAAATTTTGACTTAAATATCATTTTAAGATGGTTTTTAAATAAGTATAGTAAAGGTTAACATTCATCCCAAAATAACAGTCCTCTAAGACCTCCTCTGAGCAGATGCCAAAAAGGAGAGACTCTGGGGCAGGGGTTGCAGAAGGCAATCAGTGCTGAAAATACCGATTGCAGCCCGAGCCCGAGGTCAGACCAGACAGGAAGGACGGCAGCCGGGAAAACAGAAGGTTAGAGAGACTAGAAGTAGTTACAGGGAACAAATGGCAGAAGGACTCACCTTGCAAAAAAGACTTGTGACCGCAGAAGAAGCGGGAAGCTATTTTAGATAAGTATAACTCAGGGAAAACACTAGAAGTGTCTTACCAAATTCAGGCGGAGTTGCAATGCTTCGTGCATCATCTGCCGTGCTTTTATGTCATCTTGGTATCGTTCCTCTCTCCAGTTACTTAAGATCTAAATCAGACAATCGGTTTTTTAAAACCCCACAATTTGTTTCCCCTGTTAAAATATTTTTTTTCATATTTAAACAGAGCTTTTCGCTGACCGTCTAAAATAACTTCTTAGTTTAACTGATTAGCAAATACTAAAACTCTCCTCCCCTTCCACCACGCAGACAGAAATTTGGCTATTTCTTTGTCATTACCTTTCTAGAAGGGAGACAAAGAATCTATTCTAATTACTCAGTGACGAGTCTTAAAAAACGTTTTAGAAGAACATCAAGTTAAACACTAACAAAAATAAAGCTTATTTTTTAAATACAGTTGACCCTTGACCAATATGGCTTTGAACTATGCAGGTCCACTTTCATGTGGCTTTTTTCAATAAATATGCAGTCGGCTCTTCGCGTAAACCTGAGCTTCACACCTGCAAACTGTACTTTTGATTGGAGATGGAAAATTCATGGATTGTGAAAGGATGATTATAAATGTACTCTTCTATGTCATTTTATATGAGGGACTTGAGCATCTGCAGATTTTGGTTTTTGAGGCGGGTCCTGGAACCAGTCTCCTGTGGATACCAAGGGACCACTGAAGTTTCAGCAAGGCAAAGTTATACAGATGTTTGACTGCATGAGGGTGGGTGCCCCTAAACTTCATGTTATTCAAGGGCCAAGTGTACATCATTTCTTTGATCTTATACAGATAAGTACTGGACAGACAGAATTACATTCCACACCAGGCTTGGGTTATATTTCTAGGAACATGTTGTGAACCCTAGCAAATGTATTATTTTGGTGTACTATTAAAGTGGAATCTTGCTATTGATAGATTTGTCTTCTTTATAAAGATTTTATATAGATATGTATTATTTTGAAAGATACGACAATGTATACATTAGTCAAGTGGTATATCAATTTATACAGTGAGTGTTTTTTCACTGATTCAGAGTAGTGTTGGGAAAAGGGAAGGTTTTCTTAGTAAATGGTTCAGGTGGGTCACTCCCCAGATCCAGATGGCAAGAGCAAAAAAATAACTCTTCCCAAGAAACCTACACTGCCGTGCTCTTGAAATAATGGTGTTAAATAATGAGTATCATCTTAAAAGAGTTGAAATGAGGTACATGCAAAAGGAGCCCAACCCCAACAGATGATGTGTAAGTGCACTGCATGGTAAGAGAAGAACACTTCCCCCGTCTCCCAAGGCTGACTCAAGGGTGCATGACAGCTAACAAAGCACACATGTTGTCATGGAGCTTACATTCAAGGAGCAGAACAAATAACAATAAATCAGGTGTAACAAACGGTATGAACCAGGACAAGGGACAGAGAATGACCACAGTCCTATTTTTAGAGTAATCATGGAGGGCATCCTGAAGGAGGTGGCATCTGAGCAGAGGCCTGATGAAGTGAGGGAGATGACCATGCTCATATGTGAGGAAAGCCTTCCAGGTAAAGAGAAGAAAAAATGCAAAGGCACTGCAATTAGAATTTGCTTGGCAAGTTCAAGGAATAGCCACATGGCCACTATGAAAAGAGGAGCGAGCAAGGCCATGACTAGTAGGAATCAAGGTAGAAGTGAGAGCCAGTGCCATCTCATGAGAGGCCTTATAGGCTCAGACTGTGATTTTTATTCTAGGTGTAGTAAGAATCATTTCAGCATTTTGGTTACCCCAAAAATATGTGATTCACATTGTTTTATTTTATATTATATTTTACTGATTATGCTATTACAGTTGTCCCAATTTTTACCCCTTTGGCCCCCTCTAACTGGTACCCCTCTTCCCTCCAGCAGTACTGCCCCCTTAGTTCATGTCCATGGGTCATGCATGTAAGTTCTTTGGCTTCTCCATTTCCTATGCTATTCTTCACTTCTCCCTTTCTATTTTGTTCCTACCAATTATGGTTCTTATTCCCATACCATTTCTCCATTCTCCCCCTTCCTAGCCAATAACCCTCCAAATGATCTCCATGGCTATGCTTCTGTTTCTGTCCTGGGTGTTTGCTTAGTTTGTTTGTTTGGGTTGTTTTGTTGTTGTTGTTGTTTTTGGATTCAGTTGTCAATAGCTATGAATCTGTTGTCTTTTTAATGTTCACAGTGATTCACATTTAAAAAGGATCACTCTGGCTGCTGTGCAGAGAATAGGTTTGTCATATCCAAAGGTAGGAAACAACAGGAGAACCAAGTAAACATCCTTGTTCATGTTCATCTACACCACCCACAGGAAAACATGGTGTCATAGAACCCCGGCACCACAGGAGGGCTCCATTGGGCTCTGCAGCAGGATAAAACACCCCACACGACCGATCTAACCACTCTGCTCCATTCCATGATCTCCAGTTGCTAATGTGCTCACTAGTTTCCTGTGGTACAGGGAATGCAAGTGCCAGGGGAATTGCAGCTGGTGGAAGGGCAAAGTCCATATTCTTTATAAAAGAACTAAAATGCCTTCTGATTTCTAAATGAGTATCTTGTGCACTTGACTGGCATCAGTCTGGCTCTAGAGGTAAAATAAAATCGAGTTTCTGAATCTATAGGGCTCAAGTTGAGACCCTGCCTGATATGTGGAAGCCAGTTAGGACCTGGAGCTCTCTTCTGGTCTTACTGCCATGCCGACAGGGACCAGGCTGCTCTAGAGCCCCTCCCTTGAGGCAGGGTCAAAAGAGGAGCAGATACACCAAAGTTAGGAGCAATGTCAAAAAATGTTTCTTTTATAGACTGTAGATTTTATCCAATGCATAATTAATATAAAACTGTTAATCTTGTGGTGACTAGAATGCTTGGTAGGAGAACAGGACATGGATTATGCCTCCCTGTATCTAATCAAATTGTGGTGTGTCCTTATTACTCTAATCTTACTATTTGGAAGGAAAACAAATTAATGCCATTGGAAAGATATTTGCCAGGCTTAATTCTCTACCATACTCTATCTCCGGGATCCCCAACCTCCGGGCCGCAGACTGGGATGGGTCTGTGGGTGTTAGGAACTGAGCTGCACAGCAGGAGGTGAGCTTGAGTGTAATGCACCTGAACCATCCCAAAACCACCCCCCTCACCCTGGTCTGTGGAAAAGGTGTCTTCCATTAAACCAGCCCCTGGTGCCAAAAAGGTTGGGGACTGCTGCTTTACCTGATTAACTTGATTCTGGAGGGATGTTAAGAGGCCTTCTCGTTGTTCGTCTTGTCCCTTAAGGCACGTAAGAACCAGCGAGAGGAATGGTTGCTGACTCAACAGAGACATACTACAAAGGAAGTAATAACAGCAGATCTAGTTAGAAAGAATGGATTACTTCCTGCACAACACCAATTCCTCACTCTTGCGTTATTGATTCATATTTATTTTACTATTAGAAAATGGAGAGTTAAATTATATCTCTACTAATTATATTAAAAGCTACTGTAATGGTTCTAAATAATTTAATATTGAAGGCATTCCCAAAACTAGCATAAATTCATAATACAAATGAGTGTGTAAGGGGGGTACATGGAGAAGAGGATTTGTATTTTATATCAGTAAGCTGCATTTAAAAATACATATAAAAAGCAATAAATTTATACACAAACTAAAATTAAAAATTAAAAATTCTTCCCACAGAAAACTCTTCTTTTAAGGTCCAAGCCAGTCCAATTGTTGTGCTTATTTTATTTTTCAGCACGTTTCTTAAGGCCAAAGGCTACAGCATTTATTGGTAGGGCTGAGGTTAGCACCTGGGCCTGAGGACCCCAAACAGAGTGTTTGCTGGTGACTTGCAGTATGTAGTCCCACCAGCCTCAGAGGCTCAACTTGAAAAGGCAGTTGATGAAAATTCTATTAAGACTTCAGTTATCAGAGAACAACTAATGAGTCATACTGACAAACTAATTGCTACACTGGAAAGATAAACTTAAAATGAGATTGAGGCCAAAATATTTCAATCTGTCTCATTTTATATCAGCAGAGCTGAGAGAGATTGAGTTCGGAAGAGCCATTTTGAAATGTTTTAAGACCATTTGTCCTCTCTGTGGCAAGTGAGGAGATGGGCACACAATCACCTACTAGCTAACACACTTTGAGAAGTGAGTTGAGTCATCTAGCTGGTTACTGAATGCTGGCAACCCTTCAAAGGTAGGTCTCTACCAAATGGACTGGAGTTTAGAGGGCAGGCTTAGAAGCCAGATCACCTGGGTTGAAGCCCTAGCTTTTTATTTCCTTAGTGGTGTGTCCTTAAGAAATTAACTGAACTTTTCAGAGCATCAATTTCTTCATCTGTAAAAAGTGTATAATAAGAGCACCTACTGCATGATTGCTGTGAGAGTTTAAAAGTTTGAGAATGTGCGAAATGTATTTTATATAGGGGCTGGCATTTTGTAAGAGCTCAATAAATGGCAGGTACCAAAATGTTGTTAATAGGGGAAAAGAAACCTGTATGTTCAAATTTTTTTTAAATAGAAGAAATTTCCACTATTTCCCTTTATGCTACGGTGCTAAATTCATCACGTTTTCACATTTGAGTGTGGTTTTAGACGTCCTCATCATAGTCAGTTTTCAAAGACAATTATTTGAGATCTTTTCTAGGGCATAAAATAAATAAGAAAACATCAAATTTTGTGGTTTATGACTTTTAATGTCTAATCTAGAACAAGAGTCTTAAATGCTAAAAATATTAGTAACTATTTCAGGGTCCAGTAAGACAGAACTAGAAATAATTCTATGCATTTTAAACAAAAATATCTAAGTAATAAAAAAATGAATAGTAATTAAAAGTAGAATATAGGGACCAAGTGGATATCCAGATCTGATTCAGTAGGTATGCGGTAAGGCTAAGAAGTCAGTATTTTTAATACTTCAGCAGTGATTTGGATACGTAGAATTGAGAACTTATGTGGTGTACGTTATAACCTGAAACTTGGTAGAAACGGTGCCTTACCTAACAAAATACTTTGTTTCATTTAAGAACAACATTTCAGTAACTTGGGGTGCAGCAATCACGCATGTTTGCCGCGTGCAAGATGTTCTTCTTCAGAATCTCACAAAAGAGGCACACCTGCCAGCCATACCTTTTCTGTTTCTGTCTGTCTCTTTCCTTTTTGGAAGAAGAACCCAAGTGCTGTCCCTTCTCCAGCTCCTCCCCAGCAGCCTTCAACACTCTTCCTTGCACAGAGGTCGGCAGCCTGGCAATCAGGGGGGCCACCAGCCACACGCCCCTGCGCTCAGAGGAACTGGAGTCAGAAACATGCGTTACACCCAGGGAGGCATCCTTTTCCTCTGCTCTCACGGTTACAACAGGAATTCCGATGTAAAACTTTTATGCACAAGACATACTGATTATTCTGAAATTTCCCTTTCATTTCTATACTATTGTTCTTCTTGCCAAATACCAGGTATTTGCACACACTTCAACCCACGCTTATGGAAGGCAATAAAAGGTGGGTTCTGGAAGGTCACTATAACTAAACTTCTTTTTTAAAAATCTATGAAAGTCTTTTTCCATGATTCTGGCACTCTGATTTGCAATAGTCCTTTTGTCCAACAAGCAATAACACTTTTCTGCCACAATTAAGATATGCAATGTTCTGATTATGTTTAAGCATACTGATAACCAGTTTTTAAAGTTTTAGAATTTACTAGTTATACTTTATAGTCCAGTGGTGTCCAACCTGCAGCCCACAGGCTGCATGCACCCAGATGACTGTGAATGTGGCCCAACACAATATCATAAATCTACTTAAAACGTGAGTTTTTTGTGATTATGTGTTGCAATGCATTTAATGTGTGGCCCAAGAAACTCTTCTTCTTCCAGTGTAGTGCAGAGACATCAAAAGGCTGGACAACCTTGATGTCCATTTGGCAAAATGATGAAATACAAGGTAATCTGTCTTTCATGATTATCATTTGTGAAAAACTGCCAATTAATAAAGAAGGCAGAAAAACTGTTTCCTGTATAAAGGATACACCACTGAACAGAGTAGCCTCAGAGGACACTATGAAAATTAATCCATCCTGAATATGTCATCTGTGATTCCAAGAAGCCGGCCTGATTAACTTACTATTTAGAAAACTAAGATATCATCCACCCCATAGGGTTATACTTTACATTATGCAAATAAAACACCCTGTTACATGTGGAAAATTAACAAGAGACTAATAAAACTATAGTACCTTAGAAATGTCTTTATTCCATTTTGCCTCGGGCTACTTGTGTCGGTGCTTCCGATCCCGCTGGGGTTGAACAGGCTCACGCCAGGATTAGAAGAGTTATTGTTCAAGTCAGCAGACTGCTGGAACACCTCTATTGTTGCCTTGGCAATATTGTCCAGTAAGTTATTCATTTCAGCCACCGAACCAGAGCCCTAGTGCCAGACATAAAAAAACTAGCACACAGATGTTTTACTTTATCCTCAAATATCAACATGTCTTTGCTTTTTTTTTTTTTAACATGTCTTTGCTTTTTGTAAAATGTTACACATACACGTGATTTTCAGATATACTCACAGGATCCTTTAAGCACTGCTTAATCATTAACTGAAGTTCTAGCCAGGACTGCCTCAGTGTCCACTGTTCAAGATTCTGCGGAAAATGGAAATAAAAATACATTAGGAATAAAATAAGCATATCTTAAAGTCCCTGCAGTATTCCCTACCTGGAAGAAGAGTAGAATAACAACATACAACAAAGGGGTCTACAAGTATCCTCTGCTTTTCAACAGATTGTGCTAAGCCACCTCACTTTTACAAAAGACCTACATTATACCTGCTTCCACTAACAGAAAGAAATCTGGAGAGTGTGAAAACAGCGTTATAGCATTCAGTGTTTGCTATGTAGGGAGCTGCCACAGAGACAGACACCCCAAGCAGCGAGAGTGGCCCTGCGAACCTCTTTCCTGGGGAACCACACTCAGCATCGAGCGATCGAGACTCTGAACTGTGCCTGCGGGCATCTGTGCGTGCTTTTCCTCCATCTTTCTGTACATTCGTAGCAAGGTGTGTCTTAAAGTAACGCAAAAGCCTAAGAGAGCTTGTAAGAGTGCTACACTTAGCATAAAACTAACGTAATTAAGCATTTTGGTTGCAGTGAATGAAATAAACACATATGTGCATTAAATTTGGGGTCTGGAAATGCTCAAAAAATTTTCAACGTAAATTAATGGTAATTGTTTCTTCACTTTTTACCATTTTTGCTCACAAAATGTTTCACAGGAACACTCTACTTTTCGATAATGGGTATATGGACCAAAAGGCTGCCAAGTCTACTATACATATTCATGGCAAACACAAAGAAATAAATAGCAACATTAAAATAATGTGCCTCATTCAGCTGGGCACTAGAAATAACTAAGATAAACATGTCTTCTGTCAAAATCTATCTAAGTGACTCTATTCTAAAGTGATTTCAGTATTTTTTGAATAAGACATTTAACACAGTGCCCCCACAAAGCTTACTTTCATGCAATTACAGTACTGACTTAAAATATCAATATTTATGCAATGACTGCATGTAATTTGCAGTACCCACCTATAGCTAGCCAGCTATAAAGTGTGGCAATAACACAGAAAATAAAATGGGGAGAATAAAAATATGAATTAACTGAATCAGTTGAGAAGAATTAGTTAGCAATGATAAAAAGAGACCATAATTTTGGTTATAACTACAAAGAATGTGTCAAGTGACAGAAACATGACCTTTAAATTATCATCACTCACTTGCAGAATGCGCTTAATGTGCTGCCTTTGCAGGTTGTCCCCCTCAGGACATTCCTTAATGCCGTGAGGATAACAAATAAGCTGTAGCAGTTTCTGTGCTTGCATGTTTGAAAGCACAGGGTCCAATATGAGTTCTTTGTCTGTGCATAATCTTTCAGGTTCTTTTAAGCAATGTTCTCCTACCCATTCCTAAAAATAATACAGCAGTTAGACTGGTAGGCAGAGGCTTCTATAGGCATATGTAATATGTACGAAGTTCATGTCACACTATGGAATATAAAGCAGACAGGAATTTTCCCATTAATAAAATATTACACACAAAAAATGGTGGCAAAAGTTTTAAAAACAAAATTTCTAATATTTTTACTTCTTAAAAACACAAAGTAAAAAAACCTTGGCTACATTTTTTTTAAAACACAGATATGTAAAAAAAAGTAAAGAAAAGAAAGCTAAGGAAGAAAGTAAGGGAAATATTGGCATATTTCAGCTGGAAAATGGGTTCCTGCTCTAGGAACTGTTTTGTAATCAGTATTTCTAACTTGCTATATAAGGGCAATGGGTCTATACCACAATATGCCATTTTTACAGAATGCTTTATACTATATTTCACTGAATAGAGCATAATATAATGTTGAACAAAGGGTCTCCCTTTTTGATATTATTATAAATAAATATTTGTGCACATCTAGTCTCTGTAAAATTATTTTCTTAGGATAGTGTCACAGAAGGGCAACTGCAGGGTCAAGAAATAGAGCAAAAATTTAAGGCTATTAATGTATATGGCTAATTGGCCTCCAGAAAGTTTCTACCGATTTAAACTCCTATCACCTTTTCTTCATCATTTTTTCAAAGGACAACTCATATTAAATGAGCTGAGAAATCACCAACTGTCTCCGAGCCCCATGTGAACCCAGGTCTGTTTCAGAGGAAACCACTTCATAACCAGTGCCCCGGGGCTCGAGGCCGGCTGTCCGTTACAGTCACCCAAGAAGCCTGCTAAAATTCCAGAGCCCAGGTCCTACGACAAATCAACTAAGTCAACCTTAGAGAGCGAGACCAGATACCAGTCATATTTGAAGGCATCAAAAAAATTGTTTTAACTCCTCAGGTAATTCTAATGTACCCTCATGGTTGAGAACCAATGAACAACTCAATACCCTCTTAATACCTATACAACTGTTTAGCTAACTTTTACCATATTTACAATACACCCTAATAAAAACATGACCCTGTCGACATTAGGAAAGTGAAAAAGAGTATATATGATATGCCATGATTGTTTTGATAAGAAAAAAGAAATTTAAAAAAAGGCATGAAAAGTTAAACCAGAAAATAATAAAATCCATCACCTAAGGCAGGGAGTGATACAGGGTAGGAGAGATAAGGGAGACAGGACTCATCACTGAGTACACCTTTTTGCACAGTTGACGTGTGGAAGCATGCTATTCTTAAGACAGAGCTGGGGGCAAAAGAAATCTAAACTGAATGTAAACAAAAACAAATAAAATCAATTTTGCTTTAAGTGAGTAACATAACACACATTGAAGGAGAAAATCTAAATGATTTTTTTAATACAAAACTGAAAATGCTTAAGGAAGAATGATAAACAAATCTTCAAATCCTTTTAGTAGGCTTGTTTTTCCTTGTGGTATGAGTGTAGTAATTCTGAAACTATTACAGGTATGCTGTAGAATTAAGCAAACAGTAAGCAGGTTATTGGGGGTAGGGGTTCTTACTGTGGAAGAGGGGGAACATGAAGAACTTTGTGGGGCTGAAATGGTGTTAAATATATCAGTATGAACTCATGGTTTACCCACACATTTATGTGTGTAGATGTTTTCTTCTTGGCTCTGTCTGCTGAAAGGGCCTAGAAGCAATGAACACACATGGCCCATGGCAAAGAGCATACACAGTGCTGACCTTGGTTTCTAAATACCATCCTTGACTAACTAAGACCAAGGTTCTTTTGAGGAATGAGTAATTCCAGGTCTGGGGCAGAGAAAATACAAAAGGAGACATAACATTAAAAAATAAAACAAAACAAAAAACAAAATAAAAACATGTCCAAATAATATGACAATCAACATGAAAAGATTTCCACTGGAAAAATCTGGGACAATTTGAACATGAAAATAACTAAGGACAGTAAATTATAATCCATGTGGAAAATAAATAAATACAAATAAGGGGAAAAAATAAGGGTAAGCTCTTCCTTAGGGAAGAATGAGGGAGTTTGATGAGAATATTTGCTTTGTTTTAAAGTGTCTCCCAAGGACCGACTGTTAATTGCAAGGGGAAAAATAATTATACAGTAGAGAAATCATACAATGGAGACATCTTGATCAAAATTAACATCACCAATGAGGTGCAAATGGACATCATGTGCCTTCAGATGTGATTACCTGAGAAGAACACAACATTACTTCTGTAGTATCTTGGCCAGGAATGCATAATCTGAAGCTAATCTACAGGAAACTTCAGACAAATCCAACATAATTAGGACAATTGACAAAATTGGAATGTGGCCTATAGGTGAGAAAAAATTACTGTACCAATGCTAAATTTCCTGAGGTTTTAAACTATATTTTGCTTATGTTAATAAATACTGAAGTATTAAAAAGTAAAAAAGAATAATGTATGCCAACTACTCTCAAATGGTCAGAAAAAAATTTTTTAAGTATATGTACCACATTTACACACACATATAGAATTATAAAGCAAATGTGGCAAAATGTAAAAACTTAATGAATCTGTATAAATGATATACTAGAATTCTTTATTATTATTACAACTTTTCAGTAAATTTGAAATTATTTCAAAACAAAGTTAGCAGGAAAAAAAAGGTCCACCTATGTACAAGTTTTGTACAATAGTGAGAATCTTTCCAAAAGGACAGTTACATATTCAAACTTAAAGGTCAATACCTGTTGACAGATAGTCCTCAGTACATATCTAGCATATTCTCTTAAATTGGCAGTTTCTATGGAAATGCTTTTTCCACAGGACTTTGAATTTTGTGAGGCAGTCCAGATATCATCAGCATTCCCATCACGTCGTAAACCCCTCATGCTGAAGTCATCATTCTTTAAAGAGCTGACATTGTTATTGCCAATTTTGGCATCTCCTAAATAACAGAATCACAAAAGCAAAATCACACAAGTTCAAACTATTGCCAAGTATTTGAAAAGCACATGAGGCAAGCTTTCAGGGACTTCAAGAACATGAATGGTATCATTATCGCATAGCAGTTCAGCAAGGAAGAGAATGAATGGGTCAAGAGGCTAAATGCGAGAACCTAGAGAAGTTTCATCAGACGTGAGGGAAAAAGCAAGTTCAAGACTCAATCTTTATTTTGTTTATAGAATCAAGTATGCTTTCACCAAACTTGGAAAGGCCATTATAAATCACACTAAATAATCACAGAACATTGATTTCAGCAATATTTCAAGCATGAATGTATTCAGATTCATTTGACTTGTAGACAAGGAAAAAATGGGTTACTCACCCTTCAAGATGTCCCTTTTCCATTTCTTCTCTTACAATGACTTATTTTCTATCCATAGGTCAAGAGAAAAGTTTTGCCTTAGCCCACCTTACTATCAACTTCTTGACAAGAGAGATTTATTTCCCTGGGAACGGAAAAGGGCAATGCATACTAAGGAAGCCCCGGAAAATAGGGCATTCCTTGAATAACCCATGCCTTTCACTTTCCTCTCTGTAAAGACCAAATCGGAAAACTCCATCTCATCAGTCTCTACTACCCTCAACAAAATGAAGCTTAGGAAAGCGTTTTTTCCTTATTAAAAAAAAAAGTTCTGGGGTAAAAACCGAGCAGAGTGGTTGAATATCTAGAAATAAGAAATCTCTCACTGTGAAAGAAAAATAATTATCATATTTTAAAGGTGAAAGAATAAAATAATTTGGAAAAAAGAACAAAATACTTTGGTAATAGAGACTGCCAACGGACAGGGCCTCCAAACTTTTGCCTGTGGACCCGCAGGACCCTCAGCCTTGAGAGAGAACATGGCCCGGAGCCAACACCAGATGAGTTTACAGGAGGCCCCCGCTGCCTCGCTCTGGGCGAAACCAAGCCCAGGTCGGTGCCGAAAGTCTTTTAAAACCCGCAGGTCAACCAAGAAAAAGGTCTGACTCTGCTGAAAAACTCTGAAAAATCAGAATTGCTTACTGAATATTTACTTACAGAATCATTAAAAGGATGAGAGGAATAAAAATACACTTTAACTCACCAATATCCTACTATCTATTATGATATACTTCTCATTAAAATATATAAAAACTACCAATTTCACTTCACCCACAGAAGTTTATTTAATTTAACAGAGTTCTTTAGGAACTGAAAGAAAGGCCATTATTCTACATGTACAAAATTTAGCATGCTTCCTCCCAACTTTGGTAATACAAATAATTATTTTTACACCTTAAAGTAAAACTACTCTAGACATTAGAAACCAAATTCCATAAAATGGTCCTATCTCCCAAACTCAGAATAGGTCCCGATGGACAGGGCTTGAGAAAACATGTTAGGACATGTGAGATAGATGAATTAAAACTTCTGCAAAAACAGAAACAAAGAGACACAACAAGCATCTCTGCCAGTCCCAGACGAGGAGATCCTCCCATCAGGGTAGACGTCTGGGGGCCGTAGGGGCCGCACCAGAACCGTCTGCAATCATACAGATGCCAGAACAAATAAGAGTGTCCAGTGACGGCCTGGCCCAAGCCTCTGCTGACTCGCCCTGCCCGGTCCTGACCTCTCAGACCTGGAGAACCTTCCAGCGCTTACAAGGCTGTAGAATCTACCAAGAACTGAGGCCAATTTAAAAAGGTTAAGGAGAGGCAATCAAAGAAAAATGAATTGGTGATTATGCATAGGTAATAAACTATGGTTATTTGGATATTTAAACAGGTTGGCCAATTTTACCTGGAATCAGAAAAGTCATTCAAATCAAAGGGACAATGTCTATACTGCACTCATTTCGGTTTCTGCCATTAAAATATCTATGACTTATGCAGGCAGCCTTCCAACATTAGTTTATGGAAAATCTAATTAGTTTCTCTGATGAATGTTAGATACCACAGTAAAAAAAGGGAGTTCTGACTTCAAGGTCTCTACTTTTATTAATTAAACAGAATTGACCAGTCATCTTTCTTTCCAAATATCATCAGAGTGCAGAAATTTTACTTACTGAGATGACCATTTAATGCTGGCTATCAAAACTATAAGCTCCTGAGCTCAGAGGAGGCTGTACTCCTCCATGACTCTACCTTTCTCCTTTTGCTGCATAATTCATGGAGGTTTAATAGGAATATCATATACCTGTAAGTGTATGTAATGTATATGCATATGTGTATATATAGATATTTTTAAATGAACTCTTAATTATTTGTCTTATGAGAACTCTGCTCTTCCTCCCTTGTCACCACCAAATAACACTTCCCAAGTAGGAGTTTAAACGGAAAGGGTACATCCTCAAACATGTTCTTGAAGACACACCAGACAATTTCTATCCATGCAGTAATTTCTACTCTAATCAAAGGGGCCTCCTTCAGAACATAAGAGATAACTTTTGTGTAGTGAAGACCAAAAGAGGGAACGCGAAGTTGGAACTAGGCAGTGTGAATTCAAGACTCCCGCGTCATTCTCCTAACTGATTCATAGGATAAACATGTCTTAAGGTATTGTACTGTGGATGAATAGAAAAGGCAGTACTACCACTCTAGGAGGATGTAAACCAGTAAGAATATAAAATATATCTTGGAATCATGAAATATATAAAAAAAATTGTGATATCTAATATTGATGTATCTGTAATATCATCTGATTGATAAGAAAAACTAAAGCACAGAGATATAAACTTGTTCAGGATCACAATGGAAACTGGACACTAAGATTACAACCCAGGTTTTCTGGTGTTTTACTCCTGGAATCTAACATGAAATTTAAAACTTTGGTTAGGTCACTGAGTCTTCTGTGTCCATCAGGAAGTGTGACTTATGCCAACAAATGAAGGCAAAACAGCCCAGGATGTAGGAGGATCGATATTACATCAGAATGAGATAACATGCAGTTAAAACACCACCAAAAAAAAAAGGTGCTATATTTAAATTCCACCCATTTTGTAGGAAGGGCCAGACTTCTCAGATTCCAATTAAACTTGGACTTGGGAAAAGCCAACTCATTTTTTTCCAGGAGAACAACAACAGTAACAAAAACATTTCTAATAATATTAAATCAAGTTAAACTTCTGGTGATTAACCAAGCTTAGTGCCAGGATAGTCTTACCAAGCATCATAATTGCTTTTAAAACAGCAAACACAGCTCCCACTTCGATGCTGTTGTGAGCAGCAGCTAAGAGGTGTCTATCACAAGACGATCGTATTCCAGGGAAAGGTTTGCCTATGAGAATAACAACAAACCCTTAATGTCTCATCACCATCATGAACAGTCTTTTGTAACCACTTACAGTCAGCAGGGCTTTTCATTGTTAGACTGTGGGTGCTTAATTGCCATTAGCTAGCTTTAACTGATGCTTCACAGATTTACTAGGAAACATTGTCTGTACTCCTTACTTAACCTTTCCTTTCAATCACCGTATTTTTCGGACTATAAGGTGCACCCCCCACCTAAATTTGGGAGGAATAATGGTTATTAATGTTGCTGTTGACTTCTGTTTACATTTACATTGGGAAAATTTATGTTATTTATGTTATTAAATATTTTACCACATTTTTTGCTTCAAAAATTTTCCCCTATTTTCCTCCTCTGAAACCTAGGTGCATTTTATGGTTCAAAAAATACTCTTTGCTCCTGAGACAGAGGTGTCAGAAACATCAGTAGGATTTTCACACACTTACACTGTCTCTCTCACAAACACCCCAACATGGAAATGCTCTCTAGCAGCAGACCTCACTGACACGCTCAGCTCACTTACTCCCTTTACCTGAGTAAAAGAGTGACTGAGTCACCACTGCCCTAAGCTGCTGCGATGCGGTTCATAACCAACATGCACAGTGTGTTAGCGGATCACGCTGCCCCGCAGCATGGCTTGGCCTAAGAGCAAAAGTATTTTTATTGTTTGTTAACTCTGGATTTTAGTTTCTCAAACATCCGCGTGTGACGTACGGGAGAGGTGCCGACAGCCCTCTCAGTGGCATCGCTGCGCCCCTTCCTCGCCCTGAAGCAGGCCCACCAGAGTCAGGGAGGAAATTACAGAATGGGCAGCCTGCTGGGTCATTTAGAAGCAGCAGCTCCAAATGAAAATGTCATCAGAGATCGCTCAGTGTGCAGCTCACCGGTTGCCTGGGGTAATAAGCAGGCCGGGGGAGCCCGGAACAGGTGAAGCAGGAGCCGGCATGTCATTCTCGCCCCGGGCTCAGCGTCCGCATCTCCACAAGCTAGGGAAGAAGGATTTTGAAAGCAAGTTTTCTACCATACTCAGGAACGTATCTTCAGGTTTTCTATTAAGCTATACTTTCTAGAAAAAATAAATGTTCCATATGGTAAAAAGTAAGGCCCTGGCCATGCTTTTCTGAGAAACCCAGATGTCTGTTTCCTCAAAAACGGGCACTAATATCCATGGGGATTCACGGCACTCTGTGTAGAACAAAACCTGCCATCTTGTCATTGTCCCCATGAGGCCACACCACTGCCCAGTGCTCTTACCCTTAGCTGCTACTCACAGGGTTTTCTCAGAAACCACCCCACCAAGACCACAGCCAAACAACAAATGCCGTCACCTGCTGCGAGGAGCGAGGGGAGCGCCACGTGCTGCACGACGTCCTCCAGGGAGAAACACTGTCGTGCTATCAGAATAGCAATGAAAGTAGCTAATGAATCATGGAATGAAAGGTCACTCACCTTCAAGAAAAACATTGACATGTTTTAATACCTAACACCCTCTAAAGTAATATCCAAGATTAATATCTAAGAGAATGTAGGCAACACCAATAAGGTCTCAGATCCCCAAATGAGTGAGATGACTTGTCATGATTATTACCCTCTAGGCCTATTGCTACTTCATAAGACAAAGAATGAGGTTTCCCCACATCCCATTGCTATAAGAAGATACTGAGTTTTATCTTGAGTACCTATAATTGAAAAAGAAAATTAAAAAAATAATAATAAAGAAATCCTTAAAAGATGTAGCAGAAATAAAACTTTTCTGCAGAACTCAGTATGCTCTGTCATGTAAGGGCAACTGTTAGTAGGCCCTAGTTGAAAAACAAGCCATGGTAATGTTTGGGAGTTCTTTTTAGGAATAACAAGTAATGTGCCTTTAATGTAAAGGTACATTTAAAAACAACTCTGAAAATTTACAATTAACTCCTAAATTTTAAAAAGAGAGAAAAGAGGAAGAAAATTCATTCACAGTAAAACCTCTACCTTTACAGAACTCACAAGACTTTGGCAGAAAATAATAATAATTTAAAAAATCTATAGTAGCATCCTTTATATTGAGTTGTAGCATAGGCCAGGGACTATAGTTAGCAACGTACAAATATCATCTCATTTAACAGCTCAGAGGCAAAGTGTAATAAAAACAATTAAGAGGTTAAGGAACAATGTTAAAGACAATAGTGTGTGTCTTTTCTGTCTAGAAAAGCAGGCCACAGATAGGAGCTTTCCATGTATAAAATCTTAGGTAGTCATACAATGAACGGAATAGGATTGTCCAACCTATCTTGAGATTTCAGAACTGAGAAGTTCAACTTCAACTGGAAGGTAGTTTTTAAAATGTATAAAATGGTTTTACATGTACGATATGTTAATATATATTACACCAAGAAATGATAGGCAAAAATAAAGAATCGAGATAGATTTTTAGGAAATTCGCACATCGTGCATGCACTGTGATATTTGAGGAAATGTGTGATATATAACAGGCATCTCTTCGTCCCTTCCAGACACAGTCACTAAGGATGACCAATGAATTAAGCCTGGACATTCTTGTGCAACACAGCAAAATCAGCCAAACTCTGGTGACTGCTTTTAGAGTGAGAAGGAAAAAAATATTTTACAATTATTTCAGCTAAGGGTTGAGCCAATTAAAAAAAATTACTCACAAATCAATATTTAATTGCAGTTGAGTTTAAATGAAAAGAACACTTACATCTACAGTGCAAAGTACATCATTAAACCCCCACACATGATTTGAAGAACAACAAAGGGCCTTCAGAACTCCCAGCCACTCTGAACTAAGAACAGTGCAGCAGGCCGTCAGCTCGGAGGAGAAATTGGCTATGTCATTAATCCTAAAAAAAGGAAAAGAATATACGTAGTAGGAAGTAACAAAAAGAACTACTCATGTGACATACTTAATGAACACGTATTTCACTATCATCAAGTGAGCCATTCATTTCTTATATTCAGAATATATAATGCTCGCTTGACAAATAACCTAGCAGAATCTAAGGCAGAAGATAAAAGTAAATGGCTTCAAATGCTTTGTATTGTTTAATGCTGGTGAGCAACAAACAGTAATCAGTACAGATGTCAATAAGCATATTTTTAGTTCTGTGAACAAATCTGACCTATACAATTAACTTTCAAGCACATCAAAAAAATTAGCCCTGGCCAGGTTGCTTAGTTGGTTGGAACATTACCCCATGCACCAAAAAGTCTAGGTTTGATTACCATTCAGGACATACCTAGGTTATAGGTTTGGTCCCTGGTTAGCACGTGTATGGGAGGTAACTAATCAATGTTTCTCTCTCTCTTTCCCGCCCTGCTTCCTCTCTCTAAAATCAAAACATATCCTTAGGTGAGGATTAAAAAAATAAAACTTGAATTGGTTTAGAAAAAAAGAGCATCAAAAAAATTAAAGAAATTTAACTTAGGTAGGCCTAAATACAGTGTTTTCAAAATATAGGTAATTTTTATTTTGATTGCTTATGTTTTTGTTTCTCAGGTTAAGGAAATCGTAGTATAGAGCAGAGATGAATTCAGGAATGAAAGAATATGGGGGGAAAAAAAGCAGGCCTGGCTGGTGTGGCTCAGTTGGTTCGAGTGTCATTCCACAGACCAAGAAAAGGTCCTAGGTTGGATGCCCGGTCAGGGCACGTGCCTAGGTTGCGGGTTTGGTTCCTGATCGGGGCATGTGTGAGAGGCAGCCTATCAACATTTCTCTCTCACATCGGTGTTTCTCTCCCTTTCTTTCTCCCTCCCTCCCCACTCTCTAAAATTAATAGATATGTCCTCGGCTGAGGATAAAAAAATTAATAAAAGCAAACAACATCCAAATGTCAGCATAGGTAATTACTAAAGAAGTTAATTTCAAAGTACCACCAAAGCAACAACTGTGTGGTTAGTCCCAAATTCCAGGGAAACTCAGCTCACCTTCCAGCATCCTGATGGCCCATACATACATTCATGAGTGTGTTGCAGACGAAGCTGTAGCGATTGGCCGCATTGTCACTGAGGATCTTGCCCAGCATGGAGTAGTTGATGCTACGGGCTGAAGGATTCTCAATAAAATCCATCATGAAGTCCGGATCCCATCGCAAGTTAGAATTGGCAGGCATCACATTATTATATATGGTTTGCTTAACTTTTGAGCAGGCACTACTGAGGTGACAAGAAGAAGAGTTAAAGATAACAACAACCTAGAATAACTAGAAAGTTAGTTCCTTTAAGGACAGATTAAATGGCAACAGCTGTAATGCATTTCTAGAAAAGAATCATGTTGTGAGTTCTTGATACCAATTTCTTGATCATCAGCACTGAGCACAGTGTCTGGAATGTAATAGTCACTCAATAAATAGTTGCTGAATGAGTTGAAGAGCAAAACAAGAATAAGATATTTAGTTACTAATCGTAATTATTGTCTAAATCTCTTCACTGAAGGAAACAAATTTGCAATCTGGAGTCAGGACCCGTTCAAATGTTGGACATTATATAGTCCTCACTGCTTTTAAAATCTCCACTTTTCTGTCTTAACTACTCTTGCCGATTTTCTACTCAACTTTTCTTTCATTCTCATTTAGCAGTAATTCCTAATTTGTTTCATTTTCCCACTAACAGTGAAACAAAAACAAACTCTGCTCTTTGCTGGTTCCCTCCCTAACTCCACATCCCTGGTTCCCTCCGCCTCTGACTGTGTGCCAACAGACTCTGGCAAATAGAAGGCATTATCTCTTATTTTGGTCAACTTCCCCTTTATTTTAACAAGCTATTTGTTCCTGTCTTTAGAAACCAAAAGAATTCTGCTTTTCTTTCTTAGTCTTCATAAGACTCAGCCCCTAATTTCCCATCATTATAGAGACTTCTCATGAGCTGATTCCCAGCCTGGAGAAAAGTTCAACTTTTCTGAGCTCTACGGCTCATGGTGAGGTCTCCTCACCCTTCATTTCTATGCTTCCTATTTCATTTATTAGACTCTTTCCAGGTGAGCTTCCATGTTTTAATAAAGAGTTAGCTGCTACCTAGGTCACTCTCAAATTCTTACCATTCTCTGTTGCAGGCATACATGGAATTAAGGAAACAACTCAGGTATTTTCCTTCTGAAATTGCATGTATCAAAAAAACCTGATAGAGTAATGAAAACAACAAACACCAAGGCCAAAATGACTTATGTTCAAATCTAGTTTCATCATTTATTAACTTATGATAAAGAACACTCATTTGTTGACAGGAAAAGTCATTTCCACCTCCTGGGGTTGTGGGGAGGAATGAAGATCTTAACGGAAGTAACCCCACGCTGTGCCTGGCACAGGCGGCCGCTCAGAGGTAACAGGAACATGCTGCATGCCCCCCAAGCCCATGTTCGGGTCCAGTTAGTGACACTGGCTTACTGGCTTGCTAACGGAAATCTCTCCGCATGTCTAGCTTTTATGTGACCATGTTTCTCAATCCCAAACTGCAAATAATGTCTGACTTCCACGTTTCCTGAGACAGCTGCATTTCTCTTCCACTTTATTTCTTTTTTTATCCTCATCCAAGGGTATTTTTATTGATTTTAGAGAGAAAGAAAGAGAGGGAGGGAGGGAGGAGGGCAAGGAGAGAGGGAGGGAAGGAGAGGGAGAGAGAGATTGGTTGCTTCCCATACACGCCCCGACCGGGGACTGACCCTGCAAACTTCTGGTGTACGGGATGGCGCTCCAACCAACCGAGCCACCCGGCCACGGCATCTCTTGCACTTCTTTAATCGAGGTGACTTTAGATGGTGTCACACCCTGTAATGCGCCACTGTACCGATTCTAAGCAGCCCCTCAGTTCATTTTTGGTTTCCTAAATCTCCACACAGCCAGTGTGAATGGCTTAAATTAACTCATTTCATATACTTGTACTACTCTGCAGGAGCATTAAGGGTCAAATAGGCAATTTGGGCTCTTGGGAAGTTTGCTAGTAAAAACAGGGCTGTTGCATAAACCAAGTCATGTATGAGAAAGCTCTCTAAAAACTGTAAACCAAAACTGAAAGCACTCTGTAAAGAAACAGCAGAACACACGGTATTATTACTATTACAACATTTCTGTGGCAAGAGGTTTCCTAAGGTTTGCTCCAACTTTCTATAAGGGCTTATTTAGAAACCATCGAAAGTATCACAGTATCTTTGTATACATCTTTTATCCAACAGATACTTTTCTGAGCATCTACTATGGGCCAGACACTCTTCCAGGTCCTGGGATATAGCAGTAAAGAAAACAGAAAAAGTTTCTGCTTTTGTTTCCATTCTAGGAATGGGATGGATTATAAACAAACATATAGTTTACTGGGGTGAGTAAGTGCTAAGGTTCAAAGAATGACAGAGAGTAAGGGGGAGGGCAGTGGGCAGCCATCAATGAAGCGTGGGAGCAAGCATGCAAATACCTAGGGAGAACTCAACAAGAGGCAACAGCAAGCGCAAAAGCCCCAGGACAGGTGCTCAGAGCGTCTGAGGACCGGTAAGGAGGCGCACACAGTCGGAACAGAACAGAGAAAAGGAGGCAGAAGAGAATACCAGACCCAGCAGATCCCAAAGGCTACTTAAACACTTTGGGGGCGGTTTAGTCTAAATAGATAAGACGACATTAAAAACTATTATTCCTGTTTTAAAGGATGATTTTAGTAGCTATGTTGATCATTCGCTCAGGAGAGTCAAGGAGGCAGGCAGTGAGAACGGTCAGAAGAACTGTGTGACAGGCTAACCAAGAGACGCCCATGGTGGTAGTGCCAGAATGTGAAGCGTGGTCTCAGGATTTACAAACAAATGGGACGCAACATACAAGGGAACAAAGAAAACCGGCACGACTGATCGTGCTCTCCTGCTTTCCTTCTAGACCCTAAATTCAGTTTGTCAGCTATTACTGTCTCCTACAGTTGATTATCTAAATTTCCTTGAAATAACATCAAATAAGTATGTATTTTCCAGCACCTGTCTACCTGTGGGGGTAGCAGGTACTGAGATGTTCAGAAGGAACGGGAGTCAGGGATGCTGTTTGAAACAGGGTGGTACGGAAGCAGGGAAGCAAACAAAGTAAGAAAAGGGGAAACAGTGTTCCAAGTGAGGTAATAGCAAATGCAAAATACAGAATATTTTCTCTCAAGTTTATCTCAAAATTGCAATCACAGTTAAACATGCATTTGTGATAAGAAGTTATAGCTACAATGACAGGAAACAATATGAATTCAGGCAGATATAATTACGATTAACCTTCATTGTTAAAAAGGATGACAATACTGGTTGAGTCACTAACAGACGGAGGCATAATCCTATGGATTTCTTCTGATTTTCTTCTACCCACCTGAAGAGGTCTCCAAATTTACTTCTGAGGTGGCTACATGACACGTAGAGATCATAGAGGTAGGCTAAGATGCATCTTTCAGGGGAAGAACACTCTGAGGGGTTCACAACATGCTTCACCACACCACACAGCCTATGAGAAAACGTGGGGAAATGAGATGCGCATTTGTCTAATATACACGCTCCTGTTTGGATCTTTTAGAGTGAGACCATGTCCGTGTATTACTTGTGTAAGAAAAGACATCAGATTGTTAACACTAATCATCATTACAATAGTAAGTAATTGAGTAAAATATCAATTTATTATGATATTGAAATACTAAGTATTTTTTTAAAAACTTCAAAAATGTCATTAACAAGAAACAACAGAAATTCCTCCATTCAGAAGGTATATATTGATGAACCCATCAATTAAGTGGTTATGATCAGAATACAAAAGGAAAGCTGAAGTAGAGAATCTTACTTCAGTAAAAAATTTCACAAAATCAGTGAATTTTCAAAGATCCCCAAGTCTACTTCTTTGTTAAGGATCAATAAGTAACAAGTAAACCTGGGAAGTCCATTTTTAAACCCATGAGTTGGTTCTCACATAAACCTGGTGAATTCATGGTTTTAGGTCACATTCTCCTTGCTCATCCAAACTAGAAAAAATTTACTTTAGCTTATCTTATATAAGAATTTAATCCCCCCTTCTTCTTTAGTGACCTTTCTCTGTAAGTATTTCAGTTCAAAAGTATCATTGCTATCACAATCTCTGCCATTTTTCCTAAATCATAACTATGATCTCTTTGGCCATAGTTCATACAACAAAAAAGTTCATACAACACAGAAGTAAACAAAAGTGGTCCGCCGACCCATTTGAATCTGATTCCACTACCATCTTGTATTCTGTTACAGGGTTCAGCCGACAGTAGTATTATAGATGACTCAAGATTATTAAAGCTAAAATGGGCTTTAAAAATCACCTGATTCATGTTACTCATTTTACAAAGAGGATTCTAAGGCTCAGAAAGTTAATGTAACTGCTCACAGGCAAAGAACTAGCTCATAGCAGATTCATGGGAAGAGCTCAGGTCTCCACACTCCCAGGACAGAGCTTACTCCACTATTCAGGGGACTGGGTGAAGCCAGAGGGGGACTAGGTGTAAAGGCCAAGAAGGAATCACAAATTCCAGAGGTGAATTCAGCGAAGTATGTGAAGAAATGGCAACATAGTATCCCAAATCCTGTAAAATGACATTGGCAGATGAGGCCACCAGGCAGCTGGTAAAAGCTATCAATTACATCAAAAGTGTCAGACAATTATGAAAAATAGATTCATTTGGTTAACTACATAAACAAAAAAAATTCCAGACATAACCTAACAAAGCAAATAATTACTTGTAAATAAACATTTATAGAAAGTTTGCTAGGCATCAAGAGTGTAACAGTCAATGTTTTCTCAATTTTTTTCATTTGCTATAGGTAAGAAAAACATTTTACACTGAAATCCAGTATATTCATCTGTGTAAGTACAAAAAAACAAATAGTTTGAAATAAAATACTTAACCTTACTGTGTATGATAAAGTCAAAATATAATAAAGTTAATATTGAGTAATTTTATGAATATTTACTAGAACACAAATTTAAAATGTCAAAATAAATGGTACTGAAATAAATTTCAAAATAAAAACAAAAAATACTTGTCAAAACCTATTATATTCATTCCATGACCAATTAATGAGTTTCATGTGGTTTCAAAAGTGTGGCATAAACGAAATGGCATGAATGAGCTCCCAGTTCACAGACTGTTAGCAGTCTGGGGGGTAGTTTTGTGTCGCTGGGTGATGTAGCACTTCCCCACATACTTCCTTTCACAAGCCTGAGATTCAGTTTCTTGACTTGTAAAATGGTGCTGATTATTCAGCCTTACAGGGTAGCTGAATGTTATTAAACATCCTCTATTTTTTGAATTCTAGCATATTTTCTCACATTTAAAATTATCTGGGATGCTTCAGAATCCACTTAATAATCTATGTGCACAATTAATGTGATAGCATTTCCTTTCCCCCCAAAAGGTGCTGTTAAATAGATGTCACTCTAGAATAGAAAATACACTGATTACATGTACTAGTAAACAAAAGAGTACTATAGAACCAAAGGACCTCATGTCTCTTTTGAACCCAGTCAGAAAATGAAAGAAAAAGAAAAACAGGTTGCCTTTTTTAAATGTAAAGGCTGGGAAACGAGTCTTCTGTGGACAAAAAGGAGCTTAGGATAGGGTTTTTGAGAGCTCACTATACTCCTCTGACTTCCATAGCCTCAGTCTCTAATGGTGATACTAGGGGACTATTTAGCTCCCTAGTAGTAGGAATAGAGATAACCTAAGCCTACAATTAAAACAAACCAAATACTAAGAACCAGGCAAGTCACTTGTTCCAGGCTGTCTTATCAGAAGAGGGGTTCAATTTATTTAAAAAATGAAAATAGAAAAGTAAATCTCTAAAAAGACAATGCACGCAAAGCCTATTTGGCATTGGATTCTCAGAATATAAACTGAAATTACATGGACAAAGAAGTTGTCATGTACACATCATTCAAAATTACCCATGATGCTCGACGGGTGGCACAGATGACAGAGTGCAATAGATGACTAGCATACAGTCACAGAAACGGGGGGTGAGGGGATGTATGACAAGAAGGAACAGAGAGAGCGAAAGAGAGAGAGGAAAGGAATCACACTTTATTAAGAAACACATACTATTTTCATGCTTATAACTCCTTCTTTGGTACTTGTTTTCTTGAAAAATTATTCTTTAGCTCTATCTTTTTATAGAAATAAACATCAGCACTATTTTTCTCACAAAACTACCGTAATATTTTCATCACAAGCTATACATTATAGAATGTGTAAAATAATGATGTTATTATATATACCGACCCTTCAAACACCTGGGCTGTCTGGTCGGGATTCAGGATCAGACAGCTGTGGTACCGCCTGAGCACCGCCACAATGCAGACACAGAGTCCCGTGGTGTAGCTTCCTGCCAGGCTGGAGGACTTCAGGAGCAGTTCGGCTTCCACAACACTCAGTTCATTCAGTAGCTACAATGAGAGAAAAGACTGAATGAAAATGTAGTAGCCACAGCAAATAAGAAAACATTTATTTTTAAAACCCATGCATATTTTGAGTTATCATAGTAATACTTGGTCTCACCCTTTATCCTGCTCCAGGACCATATACATACACAACTAGTCTCAATAAACACATCCCAGGAAATTAAAATGGTTTTTATTTTTAATCCTTTATCAAATTATGAAATTTTTCTTGTCTAGAAACCATGGCACATCATGCAATCAGGAAGCAGTTACCAAAACTTTATGGCAGTCCGAAGTTCTAGACTGAATAATTGCAGAGAACATCCTACCTCTCACTTTTTCTCTCCTTTTTCCCTTCTTTTGACTAAAAAAGAGATTTTTTGATCATTATTTTCTTATTAAGAAAGCTAACACCTCCAACAGAATAAGCAATAGAAACCAACTTTCATTTTCATTTACTAACAACATTTAGAAAAATAAATAAACCCAAGTATATGTACAAGAAATATAGCAGGAAAAATCAAATAATATTTTAATTTTTTTGCTCTTAACATAAAATATACTCTATAATAAACAGCAATAAACTTTCACCCTTCTCTAAACAAAGTAACAAAAGACAAAAAAAATACCCTCAAGCCCTGACTGATCTGGTCCAGTGGGTTGGGTGTCATTCCACAAACTGAAAGGTCACCAGCTCGATTCCTGGTCAGGTGCATGCCTGAGCTGTAGGACCAGGTCCCTGGCTGGGGCTGTGCGAGAGGCAACTGACGGTTGTTTCTCTCGCACATGAGCGTTCTCTCCCTCCCTTCCCCTCTTTCTCAAAATAAATAAGTAAGATCTTAAAAAATACCCTTAAAACACTCATATTTGAAAATGACTATTATATATTTTAGCACAGTATTATAATTATTTAATTGAAAACTATAACACAGCTGCAATTAAAATGCTAGTTGGATACTGTTGAATCAGGATGTCTCAATTATTCAAAAACACACTGGGTGTCTCATTTTAAGTTGTATGATGCCTGGAAGATTTGTTTTCCTAAAAATGAGAGAAGCAGTGTCTCTCTGACACCTGTATTGCGAAGTCAATCAGTCCATTGATGTTGAGGGCCGGCTCCATGAGGTCAAAGATGAGCTGGATGTGGTGAGCCAGAGGGAGGTGATAGGACGTCCCTGAGGCGAAGCTTGTGATTTGTTCCAGCACATTGTTAGAGATCTGTGCAAACCAAAGTGGAAATAATTTTAACACCGGTATTCCAAATAATTTTTATTTATTAAGTTCTTTTAATTTTTTACTAATATATCTGAATTTATGTGATTCTACTTAGAAGAAAATTAAAACACTGCTACAGAAACCAAAATCATGTACAAATTAACTTCCTTACTATAATTTGAAGAAATAAACCATATTGCCATTAAGATTTAGACCCAACTACCCTAAAGACAGAACTATAAGTATTATTTAATTTCCAGATAATACATTTTTGAATATCAACAGTTTTGTGAATTAAAAGTTTCTTTTCAGTTGTATAGTATTTTATTTGTCATCAACAGATTTTTCTCTTACTAATAGCAATGTAGGACCATAATGTAATAACATAAGTATTACATTAGGAATGTTTTATACAATGGTGATGTTTTTTAGAAGGTAAATATATTTTCATAATAAAAATTAATTCTTCTGAGAGTGACAACCTGACACTTCAAACTGAACTACTCAACAATTTGAGATGCTCCCAAATATGTTTCAAAAACCAAGAAATACGTATTAAAAGCAACTAAGGACTGAAACATATACTGCAGAAAAGACTTTTAAGGAAATATGAGCATTCCAAATGCATAATAAGCTGCATTAAATGGCTACCTGGGATGTCACTTGATGCTGATCAAAATATGAAAGGAGCTGAAGTTTGGCGAACACAGTCTCCAGTGTTGGGAATGCTTCCTGCCTGCTCTTCCTGGCTCTCTGTCCTTCATCCCCACCTAAACGAACACGCAGTAAACACATCAGCCTCACCTGAACGGAAACTCCTGGCTCTGTAATGTTATGCTACTGTTTTTATTGGAACATACATACACATGAAAAACTACATAAACTTTATGAATTTATAAAAAGTAAATACACTCAGATGATCAAATTCAAACACAAAGTCATATATCGGAACCCAGAAAGTGCATCGGGCCCCTCCAGTCACTCTCCCCTCCCCAGGGAACAAGATCCCAACTTCTCACAGCTTAGATGGACACTGCCCACCTTGGAACCTGGTATGAACAGAACCATACAATATATACATCTACTCTCTGGCATCTTATTTAATAATCTCAGAAACACTTAACACCGTGTTTCTGAGATGAATACATCTTGTTGCAATTTTAATTTGTCCTAAAAATTGGTAATTTCCACTTGTGTACAGTATTCCAATGTTTGACTACACCACCATCTATAAATACGTTATGATGCGTTGTTTCTAGATCTCAGCTACTAAGAGAAACACCTCCATGGACATTTCTAATGAGCTCACTTTGGAAATAGAAAGATCTCAGCAATGAAGGGGAAAAAATCACCCAGGCTTATTCCGCTATAATAAGCAGCTCCACTAGAATCTTCTTAAGAGACTTTCTATGAGAGTTTCTTCCAACAGATTAGTTCGTAAAAAAAAGGAAATTTAAGCCCTGGCTGGTGTAGCTCAGTGGATTGAGCGCAGGCTGCGAACCAGGCATCGCAGGTTCAATTCCCAGTCAGGGCACATGCCTAGGTTGCAGGCCATGTCCTCCAGCAACCACACATTGACGTTTCTCTCTCTCTCTCTCTCTCTCTTTCTCCCTCCCTTCCCTCTCTAAAAATAAATAAATAAAATCTAAAAAAAAAAGGAAATTTATAAAATTCTGAACTTCTTTAGGGGTAGAAAAGAGTGAAATTCCTCTACATTAATAGGAAAGTGTTTCACTTAATCAATTTAGCATAAAGAACTTTGAAAAAATTCCAATAAAAATTTTTATAAATACTGCTATCCCAGAAGGACTCTTGTTCTTCATAAGAATTTAAAACATAACATCAAAAAAATAATTAGATCCTGTTTTTAAATATTTCTGAATATATGTATTTACAAAGACAAATCCAGAAACAAAAAGGAAAGGGTGGACTACATGATCTCTCACAAGAGGACTACCCTTACACCTTTTCTTCCCCTTCGCCCTGTTCGGCCTGCCCTAGTCCCCTTCCCCTCTGGGAATCACCTATGTTGTATCTATGAGGATTTGTTTGTGTGTGGGTGCCTAAGCCCTCACATCTTATTTGGAAAAGTTTCATTTCAGAGAACAAAGGTTATTACACACCTCTGTTAAAGACACAAGAAAGATTTCAATGAACCCAAACAGATTTTATTAATGACAAATGTAATGGTGTTAAAAAATAACACTAGAGGAAAAGATACTGCTCTTTCAATAATAAGCAATTGTAGTTTAAGCCCTGAGTGCCTTCCTCCCAAATAAAACCCAGTCTGTTTGGTCTTCATTTCCTACAACAAACAAGTAAACAAACCCCCGTACCAGAGGGCATCAGAACTAAAAGGTGCTGAGTAACATGAAGTATAAGACTGTGCCACTTTTATCAAATAACACCAATAATAACACAAAAATGAGAATTAGTAAGTTCATTAAACCTACTTGTTTTTTGACATATAATCTCAAAGTTACAAATTAACTGTGGAATTCTGCCTTCAAATATAGCTGCTCATGTGTCATAAGCATGTTTAGACTATCCAAGGTCTGAATTTTTCATTTACTAACAACGCTGACCCAAGGCTGAAAGCTCACATCAGCATTGTTGGCTACAATGTACTTTAAAACGGAAGTTGACATAATTATTTAGTCCTTCCTGGGACCCAGGCAGAAACACAAACAAAAATAACAGATATGAGGAAGCAGATCCATCATGAGAATTCACAAATGCATGCTCTTTGTTTGTTTATGCTAATACTCTATTTACTTACATAGAGCTGACTTCTTAAAATTTCTATAAAAAAGATACTACTGATTCTTGGAAATTTATATTCACTTTCAAAGAAAAATATTAAAAACAGTGGTGGTTGTCAATGTAATACTTTATTTTAATGATATTCACTTAAGTCATAATTCAGATTTTGCTCATCTGTCTTATGTTAATTAGCTTGCATAGTAGATATTATTGTTCTTCAGTTACTTAATTTGGGTTGTCCTTTTTTTTAAAATCCTTGCTTGAGGATATGTTTTTATTGAATTTAGACAGAGAGAAAGGGAAAGAGAGAAAAACATCAATTGGTTGCCTCCTGTACAAACCACAACCAAGAACTGAACCTGCAACCTAAGTATGTGCCCTGACTGGGAATCGAACCTGCAACCTTTTGGTGCACAGCATGATGCTCCAAGCGACTGACTCACTGGGCCAGGACAAGGTTGTCCTTTTTTTGAAATCTTTAAATCCCACAAGTTGTGACCTTCTAGTTCGGTAAACTTCATCAATCTTTTCAAAAGATGCACCACTGGAAACCAAAGATGACAGATCAATGAAAACGTAAAACGTGGTCTGACCATCTTCGACTGGAAATGTCATATAAGTTTTAGATTATAAATACTCCTCAGTAAGGCCCGGTTGATGTGAGAACATTCCCAATGAATTCCTCAAAATCATATTTTTATGTGTAGCCAGAAATCAAATGCATGCTCACACAAGCTTTGTTTTCCTGCCTTACCAATCCTCATCTTTACAAACAAAAGGGGCAAATTTCTGTTAATCTGAAAGATAGGTAGCTAGTTTCTCTTGGGCACACTAGGTTTTAAGGAGTGACTTAAAGGTAAATTATCAGAAGACAGGTCACTATTATCACCAAATTAAGATATTTCTGGTTGAGAAATTTTGCCTAAAATGAGGGAAAGACAAAAATTCCCTTTGAAGATTCCTCTTCAAGCCAGTGTTTCTATTACTGATATCCCAAACGCAGCACACAGCAACGATTGCCTCTTGAGTTCATGAACAAGACTTGCCCATTTGAGAGGCTGACACAAAGATAGCACAGACTACAGTCTGGCGTGAAAAAACTCTGTGAAGGAAGGAAGTAGACTCAACAGAAAAAGATACCACATCGCTTCCTTCCTCTTCCCATCCCTCTCAGTTTTCCAAAACCCCCAAATTCCATAGGCTCTGGAAAGACTCTCTAAAATTAGTCTAGATTTTTAAAAAACTGTATTACTGAACCTTTTAAATGAGATAGTGTCCACCCCATTTTCAAGTAAACACAAAAGTAGTCTATAGTTTTTACTCCCTACCTGCAGAGCTTCTAAACTCAACCTTGTAAGTGTGACCCATTTCCTCTTTTCTATAAGACAGAGAAAAGAGCCCAGGATAGATCAACAGTTTTTCTTAGAGCAGTTTTGTTCTTTTCAAGCTGAATAATGACCAGTCAAAACAACACCAGGGTTTCATTTCCCTTCCACACCTCATGGCTGTCCCCTGGGCAGCTGGTGTAGTACAAGGTCCGTAACTGGCAATAGGAGGCAGTTAGGGAAGGTGATGCAAATCAGAGGAGTGTAACTTTTCCATTGCCAGTGTTCTAAGGACTAACCTGCAATTCAGATGTTCTAAGGACTAACCTGCAATTCAGATGCTCTCAACGTCACATTCAGAGCAAAAAGAATGTTGCCCGTGTGCCTTGTTTCTGCCTCTGCCCCTCTACTGATAGAGAGGAGGGATGGCTATTTGTATCAATTGTATCTACACTTTCCTGTAGCAAAGATCTACTTTATCTAGTAATTCATCTGGTTAAAGCCCAAAGGGTCCCCTGTGCAGAAGTTCATAAAAAAGTATTATTTTGTACTGAACAACAAAGTAAGGTTTCTAGAAGTGGTTTAGACCATATGCAAGAAGTGTGCTGCCTGCATAGGGAAAATGAACCCCCCCCTCGTATTGTTTAAGTAATAGAGAAACAAACACCTCTGGTGGTAGTGCAGTATATACAATGATATCATATTTGAAATCATATGGCTGCCTAATAACATACACAAACCTTGAAAAGATTAATGAGGCAAATATGAAGTGGATAATTACAAAATTTCAGTTATGCAATGTGGTGACATAATACAAAGGCATAGCTTCACTGTAAAAACTATGTAAAAAGCTGGGGGAAGAGTATTCCAAGTAAAGGAGGCATTTGAGAGTAAGCACCTAATTGTATTTTTTACTTGAAATTATGTGGATATGAGGGGCACTATTACCTACAATTACTCTTCTGAATAATGTAAGGAAAGATCAACAACTACACTGTCATGGTTTTCAATTATTATGCAAATATGAGGACCCAGAGCAAACTACAAGCTTGAAAAAAAAATGGTAAGAAGAGGGGGGAAACTCTTCCAAAATAAGGGGTTCCCAACCCATTCTTTAATACTGCATTTCTCACTATGGTAGAAAACTTAAGAAATATTTAAAAAAAGTAGAAAATAAAAACTACCTACTTCTATCTATAGAATATGCTCTTTTAACAACCAGGATTACTATAAATGGAACGAAGGCCTTAAAATGTCAATATGCTTATTCATATTTCAATGTGACAGTCATCCAGGAGAGGAAACACCCCGGGGACAGTGCCATGTCCCACTTTGATAAAGGCTGCGCTAACAGGGGAGATGTAAGACAGCAAAATGGAAGCGAATGAGTTCGGGCTTTTTACCCCCCGTCTCTGTGGTGCTCTTCTTATTTAGGATTTTCAAAATATCTTTGGTAATCTTCTTCAGCTGATGCCTGGCTTCGTCACGCTCTTTGCCCACTCCGTAGAGAAGGATTGTGCGCTGGTTACATTCATGACTTGAAGACTCATCCTGAAAAACAGAAAATGCACTTTGAAAGCCTCATCTGCGGCAGCAGGGCCGCGTGCCCTATTCATGAAGCGCACTAACCACAGCATCTCCGGCCGGCTTGAGGTGGTGGCACCCCGCCTGCCTTTCAACTCACCTCAACCTCCACTGGCAACACCCTTGTTTTTCCAGGTTGGAACTTGCTAACGTTAAAAAAAAAAGTGTCTACTGACCTGAAGTCTTAATAGAAGCAGTTGATGTGGGCGTACCCTACAGAGTAAGTTTTGACTACTGAAAAACTTTTTCATTGTTTAAAATTTAGCATGGTATTAATTTCACATCATACTTACATACTATCTATTTGTATTGTTCCCTTACAGAAAATGTTTCTTAGTAAGTTTGGTTTTCTATGTACAGCATCATTAAATATTTCATATTTAGAAAAAAGATCTTCCTAGGATACTCAAGTACTTTTATAAAAATGTTCTGTGTACTTCCAACATGACTGTGGAAGATACACACATATGGTTATCTCCAAACAAGACAGTATGTAGTACTCGGGCCTCATCTGATCCGAGGCAATACCTGCAAATGAAACACGT
Organism: Tonatia bakeri; assembly: GCA_004024845.1. NCBI lineage: Eukaryota > Metazoa > Chordata > Mammalia > Chiroptera > Phyllostomidae > Tonatia > Tonatia bakeri. The sequence goes on along the minus strand of PVIA01001342.1, from coordinate 151,559 downwards.
TCTGTCTGACACCACCTTCCTCCTCTGGACCGGCGTCCCCGCCCTACCCACAGACAGTGAATTCAAACACTATTTCTCCCACAGGGAAAGGGAAAGTATTTAGTCACAGCAAAACAAAAACATGGACATCCTGCTAAACACATTCCTTAGCCGAAGTTAAGTAGCCCAGGGTATATCCTCTCGTACACCTGGTTTTGAAGTTTTCTAACTGTCTCTCTTGGGTCTCATGAGCTTCCATTTTCTTGGGATAATTCCCACCCGTTTCCTTCAGTCCATGCTCTTTGTTTCTACAAGTTTGTCCATGGTGGGTGCTGCCTTCCCCTCCCTAACGGCACCTAATCCTCGGGCGCTTGCAGGAGAGAAGAGCATCTCCCAGGAAACACAAACTGTATTGTGGTCATAATTAGTAGTGGCTACGAAAAAAGAGCAAAATGCTTGAGACGTGGAAAAGTGCAGTGCTTAATTCGGAGTGCTTCACACACGCACGCACACAGCATGGCAACGTGCTTCTGCAGCCCTGAAACCTGTGCTCTGTCTCTGTCACTTTCCTCTCAGTCTCTTTTGGTCATTCTCTCTCTCTCTCTCTCTCTCCCTCTCTCCCTCTCTCCCTCTCTCCCTCTCTCTCTCTCTCTCTCTTGCACACTTGAATTCAAGGCACTACTTCTCTTTGCTCTGGTTCTTATTTTATCATATTCTACCAGAATCTACATTTGTACATCCTGCCACTCTATCTTGCTGCCCCACCCCCAAATAATTATTGTTTCAGGTGTTCAAACTTGCCTCCTTAAAAAAATAAGGAATAACAGCTAGGAACAAATCTCTCCTAGAAGCTGTTGTCATTTAATATATATCCTGAGTATCCAAATCTCCCCCAAATTCTTCAAAGACCATAGGAAAAAGTCAACACAGGGAGTGACTCCTACACCTGGCTGCTCATCTGAATGACCTGAGCTTCTTGTTAATTTTGTGTTTTTTTTGTTGTTGTCACACAGAATTGCTGATGTGTTTCTTCTTTTGTCTGGTGGGATGTGTACATATGAACCTTAAAAAGGGAACAGGAGGGCACTGAGACAACTGTTGTAAACCCAGGCAGTGCCCTGACTGGTGTGGCTCAGTGGATCGGGCGTCATCCTGCACACTGAAAGGTCACGGGTTCCATTCCCAGTCAGGGCACATGCCTGTGCTGTGGGCCAGGTCCCTGGTTAGGGGTGTACGGGTTATGGGTTTGCAAGCCGATCAATGTTTATCTGGCACATTGATGTTTCTCTCCCTTTCTTTCTCCCTCCCCATCCCTCTCAAAATAAATAAATAAAATCGTTCATACACAAAACCCAAGCAGTGACAGTCCTTTGCCCTGGGACCGTTTACAGTTAAGGTCCCTGTCATCAAATGCTTCTAGTGAAAATTGTGTGAGGCATGATAGAGAGATGTTAGCAACAAAGTTTACAGAGTGTCTAGTTACAGTAAGACAAGGCACTAGGAGCCCTGAGAAAAAGTCAAGGATGACAGATATAGCTCCTTGTCCTCAAGGAGTGCAGATTCAGTGTTGCACTGTAAAAGCAGTATTTGCAGAGCCAGCAACCTAAGCAGCAGTGGTGAGAGCAGGTGTCCTGGGAAGACCCATGTGATCCTCACAAACACTTGGGGGACTGGGGCTCTATAGGACACCAGTAACAGCGCATGCGTGGGGTCAGAGAGAGCTGTGACTGCATTCAAGTCCAGCTCCAGGGTTCTGGATAATGAACCTTTCTGAGCCTCAGATTCTTCCTCTGAATAACGAGGTAACACCACCTGCCCTGTAGGTTTTTGTGAGAATAACGGAGGTGAAGCATGTAAAATACTTAGTAGCCCCCACTGCTGTCCATTCATATTCCTAGACTTCCCCTTCTGTCTTGCACACACTCCATATTTACACTGTACCACATTACTCAACATTTTCTAAAGACGCTGGGCACTTCCCTCCTTTGCTGTTTCCCCTTCCACCACCTAAAACACTCTCAACAGCCTCAGTTTCACTTGTAGGAATGCTGTGAACAATCACAGCTTCAGGTCCCTCACTCCATCACCTCACGTTAGTGAAAGCCCTCACTACAGGAGGGGAAGAGAACCTTCGGTGCATGTATCACAGTATTATTCACTTATTTTCTAGGCAGTTGTTTGATATCTGTCTGCCCCATTAGACTGTCCATTTTGTGAAGGGAGTCCCAGGTATACTTTAGTGATATTTATATTCTTAATAGGTAGTGATTAGGTACTTAACATCAGTTGATTATACAAAGTAATGAACAAATAACTGGATTAAAGAAAGAACACATGACTAAAAGATTAGGGTAGAATGAAGATAAAAACAAAAACTAGTTTTGTAGGAAACTTAACTTTGTAAGTGTGACAAAGCTGAAGAGAAATGAGAAGCAAAGAGAAAGAGTAAAAATGTTTGTAGGGTGTAAACTAGATCTCAGTGGTGGGGATACAAAATAAAAAGCAAAATCAAGAGGTATTTGAACGAAATTAGGAAAGCATCTGGGTGAATGTTTATCTCATTGGATTTCAAGATGTACTCCTAGACAAACTATGTTAGAAGAAGAAAAAGTGTAGGTAATAAGGGCAGGGAGCTCGTGAATTCACCTTTAGGTGAGAGGAATTTGAGGGGTAGATATACATGTTTTCTAAATATTTAGTGGGTGGTATGACATGGAGACCCATGCAGAGATGACAACTTAGGGATAAGAGCAAAGTGTCACTGGGAGAGGAGACAAAACCCCCAAATTCTCTTGAGGGAAGCAAAGAAGGCTGAGACAGTGAGGAGAATGAATGAGCCAAGTGATGCCCACGCATTCTCCACCATCAAGAAGAGCACCAGATAAGCCAGGGTCACAAATATCAGAGAGGGGACACCGAGCAAGGGGTGCCATCAAGAGTATCAAATGCAGTGAAGAAGTCAATGGATATGGCCTCTCTGGTGTGTTTATTTAAAGAACATGTGTGAACCTCAAAAGAGAAGTTTCTCTACAGTGGTGGGGATGAAAGCAGGAAATGAGCAGCTGCAGTAAGACCAGGTGGAGAAATACTCGAAGGTGAAGGAAGTGACCCACATTGACTCAAAGTTGGGTACAAAGAACAACAGCCTGAAAGAGAAAGTTGTATTAGGATCAGTGGCAGCCTCTTGTTTCAAAGCCATGCTCCACGCAAAGTCTCCATAAAGGAAACTCAGAGTGGAGGGCAGATAATTGATAAAAGAGAGAGAACACAACAGTCTTGTCTGGCCTAACTTGGAAAGAAAGACAGACACACCTTTCTACTTAACCACGGGGCAAAAAGAAAATTGATAAAAACACAGAGAAAACCGTAGGTGGAGAACTGAGTGACATGAAGAAGCTTCTGTCAGCTCGTTGGCCCTGATGTGCTCCAGGAGCTGGGCTGGAGCAAAGTCATGAATGGAGAGTGAGGACAGAGTTAAAAAGGACCAGCGGTCACCTCTGCATGGTGTAGGGACAGTATTTGCTTCTGATAGTTAATATTTTTAGGGAAATCATGATAGCCATTACCACTCTTCAAAATGGAAAGACAAAGACTTCTAAAAGCAACTCTTTTTCAATAGTCTACTACAGCGCTTTTCAGCTGGTGTGCTGCAAGAATTTTTGAAACCTGCAACACTTGACTACTTAGGCAGGGGAACTGACCTCTTTTCCCTTAGATTGTCAAATTAAAAAATGACAATAACCATATGGTGTGAATGAATCAAAATTATACTTATTTTTTGTCAGACCAGCAAAAAAGATTTTTTTCTTGGTGTGCCAAAGAATTTTGGTAATTAGTTTATGAGTGCCATGAGATGAAAAATGTTGCAAATCACTCACTGGCCTATGAGATTGGTTTATGTCAACTTTCTGAACATGCAGAAAATATACGAGTCTTCAAATACCAAGTTTTACTACATGAGAATTAAAACAACCTAAGAAAATAGACCAAATATTCCCAAAGGTTATTGAAACAATTGGTTACTTAAGGTAACCATTTGAAACAATTCTCACTTAAAAGATTTTAGTCACTTTCAGGGTCAAGTTATCGAAACACGTAATTGGCAGTCATCCTCCAATGAGAAAAGAATGTCTGAGATGGTTCCCAGACAGGTGTAGTGTGAGTTAAAACCAGAGGAAAGAGCTGGACCTTTTCCTCTACCCTTCAAATCCATATTCGTAGCTCTCTTGGAATTTGCAAATACAAATTCTCAATAAAGTATATGATTTAAGGATCCCAAATTAGTGTTCCTGTAATATAATACATTAATTTGTTGAAAATAGTTATGCTTTTCCCCCACAAGTCTTGTTTCTAGACCTTAGAAACAACTCATAACCTCCCTTTAGAGTTTACAATTTGCTGTAAAGGCAAGTATGACTCCTGCTTTCCTGCAAGAAGTGCAGCCACTTACGGCATTTACCTCTCACTCCTCGGCCTCAGTGTGGGGCAGGGATATGGGTAGGTTAGGGGCTTGGATACAGTGAGATGGTGAAGATTTAGTGGCAACTGCATAGTAGTTATGAATGCAGGCTCTGGGATCAGACAGCATGGGTTGGAATTGGGTCTCTAATTAATTCACTGCCCCCTTCCTCAGCTTCCCTCACCCAGAGAATAGAAACGATATGAATATCTACTTCAGAGTAGTTGAGATCACAGAATGAGTTAATTCATGATGATATAAGAAATCAACGCTGGCTATTATTATTTTGAAGTGTGCATAGCATAAAAGTTCTGTCAAAGTATAAGTTTGTGTCTCCAACAAATAAGACTTGTTCATCACAATAGTCAAATTTTAAAATAAAAATAACTTAATACCTATTTTTCCAAGAGTTTAATATCAAATAGACACCTCTTGATGACTGACAGATCAAGATAATTAAGTAACTAAAATTTCCAAATAAAATGACTCAAATTCATAGATTGATTTAAAATTCTTAATGCAAACAAAACTCTTCTGTCAGTTAAATCAGTGGTCCTCAAAGTTTAGTGTGTGTGAGTATCACATGGGAGGCTCATTAAAATATAGATGAAGGCTGCACCCAGAGTTTCTGACTCACTGGGACTTGGTTTGGTGCCCAAGAACGTGCATTTCCCATGACTTCCCAGGTGAAGCCTTGCTGCTGCTGTGCACTTTGAGAACCACTGTTGGAGATTAACAAATGCAGACACACACACACAAAACTTAGAAGAAAGAAATAACCAATACATATCTTCATAGCAAAGGCATCTACCCCAAAAGTTCTCTGGTACCAGGGGAGATTACAGTTAGAAGTGTGTGTGTGTGTGTGTGCGCGCGCGCGCGCGCACACACACACACACACAACAATGTATCAATGTACTATACATACACAAATCCCTGAATTTAATGATACATGAGTATTTCCCCAAACCAAAAGCTAAGTTAAAAGGAAAATAAATTGTTTCTATGTAAATTCTGCTCAAGAAAAGCATGAACGATGCTTATATAATAAGTCTGGAAATGGATACAGCTGTTTTTCTTTCTAATGTAATTTTGGAATCTTATAATTTATAATGGGAGGAAACTGCTTCACCTACAAAAAGTTGATCAAACACAGATTTAAAATAATGACATTATTAAACAGGAAGAAAAAGCAAGGCACAAGAGACTTAACATCCCTAACAAGCACACATTCCGAGTTAATGTAATTACTTGTTACAACGCAATGTATCACCCACACTGAGTGCAGTACGTTTCAGGCAAAGCACACTTGCAGCCTTTCCCAGGAAGCTGACTTCAAAGGGCTTGGATTTATCCTTTACAGAGAAAATAACCAAAAGAACTCATACGGCATCAACTATATGGCAGGTTTCAGTAAAAAAGCCACAAGATATTAAATTGCTTTTCAAAAGATGATTCTTAGCCCACCATGCCCCAAACTTCCCAAGGAAATAAAAGCAGAAGTCATAAAAGGGGCCAAACGGAAATCCAGTGTCTGCATAGCTTTGAGTCCACAGCATTTGAAGGTAATCTCACATTGCGAACTCCTCTTTTTCTCTCTTGCTCTATTTCTCTCTAGAATCCTCAAGACTTTACTGGTGAAAACCCAGCAAATTCTCTGGCATAAAGAGCTTTAAGAACTCAGCTAAGACATAAAAGAGGACAACACCAGCTGCCACTCTGCAGGTTGAAGTAACTACCACTTAGTGGATGCATTCTCATCCTTCAAAATCAACAGAGTGACCAGGTAACTTTGTATCTAGAAGTATGTGACAAATATATGTATTTACATTATGGTGCACATGGAAATTTTTTCAAGTTTTCTTAAAATTGAAAACCTTTAATAGCAATATCAATGCAAGCACTTATTTCGAATAAAAATTAAAATATAAGCTCCAATCATGGTGTTAGAGATAACCATTAACTTCACTGAAAAATGTATACAAAGCAATGAAATAAATACAATTGGTCTTATTTCACTTCGAGTGTAAAATGAGATTTAAATATAGAGAGCTGAAATTCTTAATATCAAGAATACTTGTTAAATAAGTTATGGTCTATGCAAAATGACTATTCCCAAAGTAGAATTTCCAAAACTATCAATGAATATACAACTAAAAGCCAGTAACAGTAACAAGGAAGGTTACAATTAATCTATTATATACTACTTTTGGTTTTTGTTCTAGGTAAACAGGTGAGGAGTGAGGAGGTATTGAAAACTGAAACCATAATTGTGACAACATGAATCTTAATTGTTTTACCTTCTGTAATTAAAGGATGGGGAAAAAATAAATCCAATGACATTTGGGGAGGAAAATTTGGCTTTTACCTTTATTTGTCATATTTAAATCTTTCACATGAAAACTTTTTTTAAAAATTTAGAGATTTAAGGAGGGGAGGGCTGGGTGGGTGGGTTGGGATGGGAGTAAAAGATAGAAAACTGTACTGTAACAACAGTTAAAATTTAAAAATATTTAAAAAATTTAGAGATTTATATTTTAACATTACTGTATCTTATATTTAAAAATAATATTTTATGAAGTCAAATCCATTGTTTTTGATGAAGTAAAAATAATAGGAATTTCACTTTAAATTTCAAAATTTAGACACCAGAGAATGTATTCAGGTTAAGTGTTGGTTTTCTTTACACCTGCCTGTTGGGGTATAAAAACCTACGGAACCAGACACGGACATGGTTTCGATATTTTATTTTAGCTACCATTATATTGGGAGCTACAGAATGAGTCCCTGTGAGGCTGATTTTTGAATGGATGACAGTAATATACAGGTAGAAATATCCTTCAATTATAAAAGAAAATTTCCTGTCCAATTCAGTATTTTAGTTTTTTAATTCTAATAGGCAATTACTAGTCACTTCTCCTTAGAACCCTTTAAGAGTGCTGCTAGAGTAAATGAAGTCCGGCAATAAGGATGGTGTGGGGAAAATTACTGCATAGAGACAAAGAAGTTAAAAGCTAGAGAAGAACAAAGCAGAGACCTAATACTGCTCTTCTAGATTTTATATATAAATATTCATGTGTATTTGCCTAAGACCAAAAATGTTCTGTGCGAGGAAAATACTCAGCAAATAAGAAATACAAAGCATCCATGCCTTCAGGCAATTCAGACCATTTTACTTTGCTAGAGATAGAATATTTGCCATGATGAAATATTCTGGGATTCAGTTTTCTGTGATCTTACTAGTTGTCACAAAGAAGATCAGAAGCCTAAATTTTTAAAGAAGACTGTCCAGAAAATTACACACGGAGATAAGAGCAAAATCAGCTATCTAGGACTGAAAATAATCATCCCCTCTCTGCCCCTTCCAGGTATCGAAGAAGAAAAGCAGCCATGGACAACCTCACCTTTGTAGCTGGCAACGGCAGCCTGTGCACCAGAGATTACAAGATCACCCAGGTCCTCTTCCCGCTCCTCTACACTGTCCTGTTTTTCGTGGGACTCATCACAAATAGCCTGGCAATGAGGATTTTCTTTCAGATCCGCAGTAAATCCAACTTCATCATTTTTCTTAAGAACACAGTCATTTCCGATCTTCTCATGATTCTGACTTTTCCCTTCAAAATCCTCAGCGATGCCAAGCTGGGAACAGGGCCATTGAGGACTTTTGTGTGCCAGGTGACCTCCGTCGTGTTTTATTTCACAATGTACATCAGTATTTCATTCCTAGGCCTGATAACAATTGATCGCTACCAGAAGACCACCAGGCCATTCAAAACATCCAGCCCCAAAAATCTCTTGGGGGCTAAGATTCTCTCTGTTGTCATCTGGGCGTTCATGTTCTTACTCTCTTTGCCTAACATGATTCTGACCAACAAAAGGCCAAGAGACAAGAATGTGAAAAAATGTTCTTTCTTCAAATCAGAGTTTGGTTTGGTCTGGCATGAAATAGTCAACTATATCTGTCAAGTTATTTTCTGGATTAATTTTTTAATTGTTATTGTATGTTATACACTCATCACGAAAGAACTATACAGGTCATATGTAAGAACAAGGGGTGTAGGCAAAGTCCCCAAGAAAAAGGTGAACATCAAAGTTTTCATTATCATTGCTGTATTTTTTATTTGTTTTGTTCCCTTCCACTTTGCCCGGATCCCCTATACCCTCAGCCAGACCCGGGACGTCTTTGACTGCTCCGCTGAGAACACCCTGTTCTACGTGAAAGAGAGCACTCTCTGGTTAACGTCCTTGAATGCATGCCTAGACCCATTCATCTATTTTTTCCTTTGCAAGTCCTTCAAAAGTTCCTTGATGAGTATGCTGAAGTGCCCCAATTCTGCAATATCTGCTCCACATGAAAACAGGAAAAAAGGACAAGACGGTGGGGACCCAAGTGAAGAGACTCCAATGTAAACCAACGGAGGTAATGGTTCAATCTAGCAGTGTTTGGAACTCCCACCAGGAAAACACTATGTAAAAATATTAATGCTGACTAAGAAGTAGCTGAGTTAATAACAATGACTCTTAAAATAACAGAAGACTACAAAAGTCATCTTAATTTACTTTTCCAGTATCAAAAGCTATCTTAAAATCTAGAAAAAGAAATTAACATGTAGCGATGGAGCAAAATGAACTGTATGCAATTACCATGTGACATGAAAAAATATACAGAATCCATGAAATGAAGAGTTTGGGCAAAATAGGTAACAATATAATAATACCTACTATGATTCTTTAAATATATTATTGATCACAATGTTATAAACAACTTACTATAGATACTCAACCAAAGAATAATAAATCTGATAAATCTTTAACTAAAAATTATACTTAAGATGTATATACAATCCTAGTCCCTAACCAAATGCTGACCTATTGTGATAATCATTATAAAAATTTAAGTGGGACACACAAAGAATAGTAACTACTAACTTTTACTTATTAGCAATGACCTAAGGGATTTATTTATACTAATTGGAATGGTAATAGAGTGGACTGAATTTTTTTAAAAAAATGTTCACTAAGATAGAGGTTTAAAAACTACCTGTTCAATAAAAAGTGTAGAATAACAAAGCTATTAAAATAAGGAGAATTCTAATAGAAAAAATAATACTTCCTTAACACTAGAGAACACAGTTTTACTAATATTTTGACAACTCTAGTAATACAATGCCACCACTGACTCACCTTTATTAACTTGGTTCTAGAAACTACATGCAACTCAGGTTAATACATATTTCCCATAGTGAGAAAAATAAATATAAATATACATTTATATGCATCAATTCCTATTGATGCATAACTATCAACAGGAAAGTGATTAAAATGTTTGTATTTATCCATGTGTTATTTGCGTGTATAACAAACAAATTACATTAAACTCTAAATCACACTTTGTTTGAAATTTTTTGTTAAAAGGTATTTGATACCATGATTCACTTCCTACTTACCCCTATGTCAATCATTAAACCCATTCAAGAAAGAAGAGCTGCCAACACTGTTTTATGACACAACATTGGGAAGTCTCTTCTGAAGGTGCCTTCTCACATTAATTACTTCACATGCAAACGAAAAACCAGGTCAGACTTAAAATGTAGTCTGATTCCACTCAAGCCATATTCATTATTTTTAATATAACCAAAATATGCAACATACTTGGAATTTGACATCATTTATCCATAATTATTTTTCATCCTCAGAGATGATTCTCAAACAGAACGCATAGATCCCAATATCTAAATATAATTGAAGAAATTAAAGGGTGAATTGTAGTATAAGGAAGTTCACTGAACTTTAATAATAATGGATTTTATTCAAAACCTCCACAAGTTCTGCTGAGCTAAATTTCAGTTCAAAACTGAACTCATTTGAACTCTCTAAATGGCATTTTTCTCAAGTTGCCACGTACGCTTCCTTCTCTGGCCCTGCTAAGAGCGAGCACTAGAAGTCAGCAGAGACACACAGGGGCGTGTGTCCAACCCGAGGCATAGTCTACGTAGCTCTGGGACAATGGCAGCAGCTGTTTCTGCCATGTAAACTACTAAAATTCACTTTCATGTCACACGCATAAGTGTGCACATTCCGTAAGAATACGAAGATCTTTGAGCTGGAAGAGAAATGAAAGCTCAAACATCTGACCATCTTAATTTGTATATGGGGAAAAAAAAAGGGCAGATCCAACATTCAACCCACTCAAGTTGGGGTAGAGTAGAATAAAGGTACCCACATCACAGTGCCAGGACTGTGTGAGGTGTTAAGAGACTACAGAGTGGGCAAAGACTTACTTGAATAATCTTTCATTTTGGCTTAAACTCACTCACTGAGACAACAACTTCCACAAGAGAAAGAAAAGAAAACCAGAAATGCTGAAGGTATGATGGTACCTTTACCAAAAAAAAACAAACAAACTGTAAAGTGTTTGGAACTATCTATGTTTTTATATATAGTATAAAAAATTTCATTGTAATCTAAATCACACTTTGTCAGGAATTCTTTATTCAAGGACGCCAAGACAGTAGCATATACTCCTGTATCAAACATCAAACTGAACCCATTCAAGACAGATTGGCAGATCAGTATTTATGAAGTGCTCATTATACAGAGAGCATGTCACTATCTCTAGCTTCTAAACTTTTATATATATAATACATCCCACATTTCACAATAACTTTAAAAAAAAAGTGAGGCCCAATTTTGTAGACAGAGGTCCAAAAGATAAAAAGTTTAGAAATGAGGCAAACAAAATGGAGTCTTGCCCAAAGCCACTGAGGTCAAGGAATCCTAAGGAGTCTGGTCACTGGCCATTCTTGCGCTGCCTTCTCACAGACACCGTCCAAAGGCAGGGGTGCAAACTAGAGCCACATCACCTGTTTTGGTACAGCCTGCGACCTAAGGATAGTTTTTATTGTTTTAAATATTTATGAGGGTAAAGATCAGAAGAGTAAAAGCTCACGTTGCATTAAAGTTATATGAAATTCAAGTTTCAGTGTCCATAATAGGGTTTTAATAGAGCCCAGCCACACCCACTCGGGTTTTACCTACGGCTGGTTCCCGGCTGCAACAGGGTTAAGTAACTGTGTAGGAGACCACAGAGGAGCAAGACCGAAATATTTACTAACTGGTTCTTTAGGAAAGAAGACTGACGACCCCTAACCAGAACTTTAAACACAGGAGAACCCTGCCTCCATGCACCCAGGTGCTGCAGCAGCCGTGCTCAGTGAACAAGTGCAGGTTCAAGGGGCTGATCTAGACGATGGTGGCAGCCGGCAACGCCCACTGTGAGAACTAAACATGGGGAAGTGCGCTTACATGTCAAAAGTAAACAGAAACAGCCTGAATTTTTAAAAAATGGAGAAAGTACTTGAAAAAAAAAATCAACTTGCAGGAGAAATACAAATGGATAATAAAAATATAAAAAGATCTATATTACTAATAAGCAAATAATTTTATACTTAAATGGCATGACCCTTTTGCGCCTCCATGTTTAGAACTGATATAAAAGATTTTTAGTAACGGAGTTGTAGAATTCCACTCAGTGAGACGGTAGACTGGTACAATGTTTCTGGAAAACTATTACTGGAAAACAAGCTTTCTACATTTTGATGCACATCTTTGACCCAGCATTCCACTTCTAGGAAACTTACTATAAATATGTTGGAACAAATGCACAGAAATATATGGATGTGTATGTGCTCTACAGTACTGTTTTTAAATGAGAAAAAATGGGCAAAATGCCCATTAGTGACAACTAAACTATGATAACTTTATATATATATATATATATATATATAAAATAACACTTTTTAAAAATTAGGTAAGTCATCCTATACTAACATAGAATAAAACAAAGATCCAATATGTCAATACATAAATATACATATGTGCATTCCCATACCACTGGCATATATACGTAAAGGGGGTTTACTTTACTTTCAGTTCTACTATATACATGTCTGTATTTGAACTCTTTAAACTTTCATAAATAAAAACATGGAACTGGACAGTCATATAAAAGTTTCAGATATGGTGAAACAATTGCTTGTTTCCAGTTATATGTACAGACTTTCTAATATTGAATTTAATAACAGACACAGATTCCTTCATTTAATCTTAAACTGTATAATTTATTTTAGCTTATTATTACTGCTTTTGGTTGACTCAGCATGGAATTTTTAAGACAATTTCATACAATCTGAGAAAGTACCGTGGTGTGCTTTGATGGGAAGTAAAAGGCTCTTCTATGAGTTTAGGAGTTCCCATTTCGACTTCCATTTCGACTTTCATTCCACGTGAAAGCAAATACTTCCTCATCTTTTCAGATACTATTAAACATTTGTATGGTATTGGTTACCACCTCAACAGGAACCTTTAGAGCACTAACTCTGATCAAAGGAAAATCCCAAAGGAGACTACAAATGACAAGAGTAGCTTATTCACATTTCCAGGCTTCTGTTTTAATTTTTAATCTACCTTCTTTGAGTCTCTCCTAATTATACTGCATTGAACCAATTTGTTTCAACATTGTACCTTACTTTAAGGCAAGAAGTTTCACAAGTCCACTGACTTTATAGTTGATTGACTCTTCTCATTCTTCAATCAGTTATACCCAGCTCAGAAACTCCAGAATTTGGTAAACAATTCTGTGTTCACCTTATCTTGGCTTCTACAGCCAAGAGAGTAAGGCAGATTCTGAGCACGGGCTCTAGAACCCAGATGGTGGGGATCTGAAGTGGGCCTGGGTTGCACGATTTGGGACGAACTGCCTAACTTCTGGACTTCTCTTTTCTCCTCTGTGCAAGGGGACCCAACTCTGGTCCTGTTGTAAGAATTCAATAAGATCGTGTTATCACACAGAACAGCACAGCTAGAGTAGTTTCACAAGTTTGGACTATACTCCCTTTGAGCCCAGTGAGATTTTAAATGTTTACTTTATTTCCATTTGACAGGCACCTAATTTCTGGGACTTTTACTCACATCTTTGGTTCTTCCTTCTGGTCTTCCATGAGCTATCTCCCCAACTCTACATGATATTCCATTTTTCCTTTAATTTCATGTAACAACAACAACAACAAAAAAAAACACTAACACCTACCATGCCACAGACATCATTCTCCACACGTGGTGAATGTTCACTCATCTTATCCCCTTAATAACACAATAAAGCAATACTATTATTCATTTCCATGTAAAGAAGAGACAATGGTTTCATAGAGCGCAAAAATAGCCTGCCCAGCGTCACAAGAAAAGAGGTAGAACCAGGAACTGAACCCAGGCACTCGGGCTCCTGAGGCAGTGCTGCGGTCTGCTCTGGGGGGCAGCCTCTCAGAGACACCAGCCATCAAAGGCAAAAGATCTCACTCGGTGACCGCGGCGACTGTTGAGAACAAAGAGCTCACATCTATGAAGCATATGAACACATAAAAATGAATGATCTGTTGAATATTTACTATGATTCTACCACACTTAAAAGAATACTTTTCTGTAACTTTAGAAATGAATACCATTTGAGTTCCTCTTCTGAAAGTTTCCCACGCTTTGGCATTTTGATATTTGAGCAAAACGTGATTTCCAGTTTTCATATTATGAAATTATCTTGCACAGCATTTCCCTTGTTTAAATCGAAACTGTTCCAGACCTTCATCTAAATAATGGATTTGGCTCCATCAGGAAACTTACACTTAATTATATAGTTGTCAAATCCCTGCACTTAAAAAAATAAAAATAAAAATAAAAATGTTTGCTTTTTATTCTCTATAGAAGCAAACAAAAAGATATATGTTTAAATTATATTCCATTACATTAATGAAATCCAGAATCTATATTTCCAAGAACCAATTTGAGTCAAACACATAGTTTTCAAGCTGTGTCACCAGTGGGTAGTTCCAACCAAAATTATCAGGCATCCATTGCCTCATATTTTAAAATGTCCAGTGGGTTACAGAATTTTATTCTCAGAATCCTAAGCCAAGTCATCAAAAACTTCTCAATCAGCCCAACCCCAGTCTACTCCAACTCTGTGGTAAAACTTGTAGCAAAAAGTATGAAGTGAAACTCACCATGGAGAACTCCACATTCCCTCATAAGATCTCTTAAATTTCCTCTTTCCCTTTACCTATCTGGCAAGACAACATTTCTGTCACAGATATCAGCAATTACACTCTTTCAAACTTGAAGAGAATTTAAAGAAAAAGTGTTATAGACCTTGGCCTAAGATTGACTGATGAAATTCCTGAAGTCTTAAGCACTTTGCACATAACATCAAGTACAAAAAAAGATTTCTAAAAATTATTTTCTAGTAAATTAGAAGTATACATTGATTTAAATCTGTAATTCATGTACCACTGCAGTGAGAACCTATCTCCCTGTACTTCACATATACCCCAGCACTGTCCTGGGCACTCATTATATCCCCTCAGCAAGACTATGAGGTATACACTATTATTAAATTGATCACACAGATGAGGATACTGTGGCACAGGACCACTAAATTATTTGTCTATGATCTAGTACCCAATAATTGGTGGGTGTGGCATTCTGACTCCAAAAATCTGGGTCTATTTATATCAGCCCTTAATGCTTAGCAAATATGCCATTTTCTCTCTCAGAGATTGAAAGACCAAAAGTCTCAGATAAATATTTACAGAAATAAATAAGCCACCATACTGAACACAAATTTTTGGAGAGAATACTCTACAAGGATGCAGCTCAGATTCTTCTGATTTTAGATTCAATTCTTACACTTGGTTGTAATTTTGGGCCATTTCCTTTATCTTTCTGCCTCCTACTGCTGTATACAAAAGGCATTCAAAAATTTCACTTAACAAGTAGGTAAAGAAGATTAAGCTGCAGGATAGTTACCATAGAGGAAAATATAAAGACAACTGCAACTAATTTATGCAAGTCACAGTAGATTAACAATACATAAGTTTGAAATAACAAAGGTTTCTTATTAGAAAACCCTGCAAAGGTTTGAATGTGAGTAGATCCTGACGGCTGCCCTGACCGTTTGGCTCAGTTGGTTGGGAGTCGTTCCACAAAGTGAAAGACAGCTGGTTCAATTCCTAGTCAGGGTACCTGCCCGGGTTGCAGATTTGGTCCCAAGCAGGGGTGTGTGCCAGGGGCAACAGATAGAGATCTCTCTCTCTTTTTCCCTCCCTTCTCTCTCTAAATAATAAATAAATAAATACATACATCTTTAAAAAAATAGAGAGATTCTGATGGCTAATGTTACACACGTGAAATGAGGAAGGAAACTGGGTATAAGAAAGCAGAAGGACATTTGCTTCACATGTTCTTCATGGGCTGCTCTAATGACTGCCTCTATCAGAAGACACTGAGCTGAGTATCCTCCCAAACAAGGTGAGTTTCCATTTTTATTGTCAGTGTGCTTGCATATAAAAGGTAGACTATATTCTGGGGGAGAGATGCTTTAATAAGGTTAACATTCTAAAAACCATAGATTATGAGCATAAAGAAATATATAACATACAGCAATCTGACATGAATTATTACCTCTTAGATGGGGTTTTGTTTTACAGCCAAGGTAAAAGTAGCAACTATGAATGAACAGAACCTGTTATTTGGATTTCATAATGGTGTGAAAGTAATGGTACTGTTACAAGTACCAAAAGTGGATTACGTACATTAAAAATCCTAGCCAGACACAACCTGCGCCTTCTCAACAGACCTATTGAATGTGATGGTGTTAATACATAAAATATCAATACGTTACAAATCTGTTTTTTTTTGGCGGGGGGGTTTGAAAGTAGTATTTTGAAATCACGAAAGCCTTCACTTTACTTTGTGCACGTGTTTATCTGTCACAGTGAGACTGGGAATCATGAACGCCACGGAGACGAAGGGCTTCAATGGGTCTGAGCGGTGCCCCAGAGACACGCGGATCACCCAGCTGGTGTTCCCAGCCGCCTACACCGTCATTTTCCTCGCCGGCGTCCTGCTGAACACGATGGCCCTGTGGGTGTTCATTCACATTCCCAGCTCCTCCACCTTCATCGTCTACCTCAAAAACACTCTGGTGGCTGACCTGATAATGACACTCATGCTTCCGTTTAAAATCCTCTCCGACTCCCGCCTTGGACCCTGGCAGCTCAGAGCCTTTGTGTGCCGTTTCTCCTCTGTCATCTTTTATGAGACCATGTATGTGGGCATCATTCTGCTGGGCCTCATAGCCTTCGACAGATTCCTCAAGATCATCAGACCTTTTGGGAAATATTTTGTACAGAAACCTGCTTTTGCAAAAACGGTCTCAACCCTTGTCTGGTTCCTTTTGTTCCTCATCTCTCTGCCAAACATGATCTTAAGCAACAAGGAAGCAACACCGTCATCTGTGAAAAAGTGTGCCTCCTTAAAGGGCCCTCTGGGGCTGAAATGGCATCAAGGGGTGAATTACACATCACAGTTCATTTTCTGGACTGTTTTTGCCCTAATGCTTCTGTTTTATGTGGTGATTGCAAAGAAAGTATATGAGTCTTACAGAAAGTCGAAAAGTAAAGGCAGCAAAAACAACAAAAAGCTGGAAGGTAAAGTATTTATTGTTGTGGCTGTCTTCTTTCTTTGTTTTGCTCCATTTCATTTTGCCAGAGTTCCATACACTCACAGTCAAACCAACAGTAAGACTGACTGTAGACTGCAACATCAACTGTTTATAGCTAAAGAAACAACTCTCTTCTTGGCAGCAACTAACATTTGTATGGATCCCTTAATATACATATTTTTATGTAAAAAATTCACAAGGCTATTACGTATGAGAGGAAGGAAGACTGCGGCATCAACCCAGGACAACCATAGTAGTCAGACAGACAATTTAACCCTCAGCTGATAACTTCCTCGTGGTTCACTTCCAGTTTTGGACTAGATTTCAAAAAACGATTTATTTGGAAATTGCATTTAAGCAGTAAAAGAGGATTAAAATAAATGCTTTCTTACATTTTGTCATCCTGATGTACCGAAAGGATTATTTAAATTTTCAATTTCACATAGATCTATTCATACACAGAATGAAGCATCATTAAGAGAACACAACAGAACGTCGACAGCCTTTACAGATCATATTTTCAAGGCCATCCACTTATATTTTAGAAAAGATTTATTGTAGATAAATATATAGTCCTTAAAACCCCCCTCCAAAATACCTTCTCACATTCTTTTACACACATAATCCAAACAATGTTACCTAATTTGTATTCCAAAATTGTTGCTGCTTGCTGATTAAAAAAAAAAAAAAAACACCTCGAAAGTCCTTTGGTGAAAGCTGGAAGCTCGGTGCTGAAAACCCAGATGAAGGAGAATCCCCTTAAAGTTACAAAGAGCCTCTTCCACGCAAGCCCAGTGTGCCATAGGAGACACAAGCACTATTATTAAGCTACATAAAATACTGTACTATAATAATTTGCTTACATGCCAAGTGTGTACTATTCAAGGATAAGAACGCTGTATTATTCTTCTTTAGAATTCTCACTCTGCCCAGCAAATACTCTGATGGTGGTTGAATATGCCACCCACTCAGCAAAGCCTTCTTGGGCCACACCCTCTATTTTCCTACCTTCCACCTCTGGTTGAAATAATTACTTCTCTCACTGTTTGGGTATGTGTTGGGGCTCTCACTGCAGATTTCCCTTTAAAACTAGTTTGCTATATTCTTGACTGCAAAGGTGGGTTAGGAATCTCTAAGGAAAAACCACCTGTTTTGAAGACAGAAAACATGTCCTTTTTTCTTGGTAAATCCCACAATACTCCCCACAGATCTTGGGTTACAAATGTCTTAAATAGAATATGTCAATACTCTGCTATTCTTGCTACATATATAGGAGGAACTGCTGACCCACAACCAGCAATACCTATTCTGGGATATTTTTCAAAGGATGGAGCCCGACTTGTACTTATTAACCTCCATATTTTCCCTGAGTACTTTTGTGGTTCAAAAAAAACTAGAAAATGGTTATCTGGTATTGTGGACGCTGGCTTACAACTTTTAGAGAAAATGCCCCAAAGTAGTGCTCTCTAAATGTGCGTCTAGCTCCAACATTATCATCGGAAGGTGAATCTCTGGCTTCTTTCTATGCCCTCAAGGCCCCCTAAGGCCCTGGAACCTGCCTACCTTTCTGGCCTTATCTCCTAACTGCTCTTCCATGCCTGGAACTTCATGCTCATCTATGAACTTGTAACTGCAGGAACAGGCCACGCTCCTCTTTGACCCTGTGCCACCACACAGGTAAATTTACCTTCAACTCACCAAGAAAACTTCACCCATCCATGAAACCCTAGGCTGCCATCACCCAGCCCATGAAATCCCATCTGGCCAACCTCCTACCACCATCTCCAACCCGATCATTCCCTCATCTATAAAGCCTCAATTACTGTGCTTATCACACTACCTTGTAATTACCTGTTTGTACCTACTCTTTTAACAACCTACATATACTTCTGAGGGGAGAGATTGTGCCTCCCTGTGCAATCAATAAATATTTAATAAATAAACCAAACTGGTTTTATTTTTACAGACTAGAAAAGCAAAAGGGAAGTCATTCTCACTGATGCTTTTATTATCAAAGATGACATAAATTTCTTGAAAGTGCAAGCTCTTTTCAGTTGCCTTCCTGTGGCACATCGGCAGGGGCCTGAAAAGTGGGGGTGTTCTCAGGTTCTCTGGTGGATGTTCCAAAGGAAGCAGGACTGCTAAACAAAGTATGGGGTAGCTGGGGGGCTAATGTCTACCAACGTTTCAGTTCTAAAGCTGTTGACAAAATGCTTTGGCTATGTACTGTTGGTTTTAGTTAAGTAGAAACTGTAACTACAGCATATCACAGTCTCCAAAACTCTCCTTTCAGAAAGGAGCTGTTACCAATGTCACTAAATCCACATGGTTTTTGCTGAGGACATTACATAACCATGAGTAGATTCTAATAATGTATCATAAATAATTGCATCTAAAAAATGTATACAATTTTTACAAAGATCTTTTAAGATAAAACTTCAATAGCAAAACTGTCCTTCATATATACAAATATTAAATTCTATTTCAATAACATTATAATCAAAAGCAGAGTACCTGGTATGTAGAAGAAAGTAATTTAATAAGAACTTAGAGAAGAAGCATATGAAAGCCATCCTAAAATCACACTCACAAAATGCTAAGTAACTATTTGGGGAGAACTTCCCAAACTAGCAAACAGAAATACTAAACTCTAGAATCCTTTTAGAATGGGATGCTATAACATAGCCACTAACAACACCCAGAAGAGAATTAAAAAGTAAATTTGATATAGTGTTGAATTTAGAGTACACTTAAGGACTTCTGTCAAAAGCTAACTGTAACTATTTTTACTGGATAAGGTCTTCTGAATATCCCTGGGGCAGGCGATGGGAGAAAGGGTG
The DNA here is from genome assembly GCA_004024845.1 of Tonatia bakeri. Taxonomy (NCBI): domain Eukaryota; kingdom Metazoa; phylum Chordata; class Mammalia; order Chiroptera; family Phyllostomidae; genus Tonatia; species Tonatia bakeri. The sequence continues at coordinate 131,731 of PVIA01001342.1, read as the reverse complement.
TTGCTCCATACAGAAGAATTCTTGAGAAACCAAGAAAAATTACTGTCAATGGGGGAGGAAGAGGCAGACAACCAGTGTGAACTTCCACATCATAGGAGTTAGATGGCTGATATAAAGTCATCATTAATTAGAATCTATAAAAGAATTATTCCATCTTATTAAAAACTTTATTTCATGTATTTCGTATCTACCTGAAAGCAGTACCTTCCATTACTTTCTAGAGTCTTCTATCTAAAAACGTCTGACCACCATCCCCAGATAAACTGTATTCCTCCAGCAAGTTAAAAAATGAAAGTTTACCTTTTAACAGAACAAACCACCCCCCGCCCCGAGGAAGAACCCACAACTAGTGGTGTCTAATAGCTAAGGGATGACACAGTAAGGAAAGTATGGAATTCACAAATCATTTAAAGTGCTCAGAAACAAAACTCAACATTCTTAATTTTACATGGAAACCAGATATACGCAATACAAATATGGAACACTTGTGTTCCAAACCAATAGTTCTCAAACTTCAGTTAGTATCAGAACCAGCTGGAGGGATTCCTAAAAGACATGGCTAGGCCAATCCCCAGAGTTTCTGATTCCGCAGGTCTAGGGGAACAGCTGAGGACAAGTTTCCAGGAGGTGCTAATGCTATCGACCTGGACTACACACTAAGAACCACTGTGACAAAATGTTCCTTGATGTTCATACTTCCATAAAGACTTGTTCACAGCTCAACTGTCTTGGACAGGGATGTCCAAAAGTGGGATGTCAACAGGTAAGACATTGTGGCAGACATAAGATGACAGGCCGTGGCAAGGGCTGAGGCTCCCTTAAAAGTTCATACCCCACTATGGGGGCATCTACTACGCAGTGCCAGCTGTTGGCACAGGGGTAATTTGGAGCCCAGGGTGTCTGACTAGCAGCAATAACAGTAGTAAAACCAGGATCAGCGACAACAAAGCAGCATGCATTACCTACTTCTCACTGTGTACCAAGAGATTTATCTACGTTGTCCCATTTAATAATACCAGGAGCCCTATAAAGTGTTATTGTTAGCTCCATTTTTGAGATAAGGAAGTTGAGAAACAGAGAGGTTAAGCAACTTGTGTGGGATCACACAGCCTATCAACAGCATGGCTAGGGCTCCAATTCAGATTCTTGCTTCTGAGCCCATATTTTTAAACTCTATATTTACAACCTCAGATCTTGTAATGTTCTCAAGAGAATTCATAAATCCAGTCTCTTATATTTCCTATGATTTTCAAAACTTTCGTAGCCACCCCCATACTCCCTGACCCCACAAAAACAATGCAATATTCATGTGTGAGCCATGACTAGCCCAGATGCTGCCAGCTAATTAGCCCTGACCTAGAAGCCACAAGAACCTCCCAGCACCTTATTCTGGCAGCTCATGCTTGGTTGCTGCATGCTTGCTATGTGGTGGGTACCATGCTCTGTACTTTACGTGGATTACTACCTTTCTATTTTTCACTGCAACACAACAGACAGATACTATAAGGCTCCCGTTAAGGGGGGGCGGGGGGGGGAGGAAAGAAATCTGAGGACGAAGTGAAACATAACTTGCCCATGGTGCACATAACCCCACCGGCACAGCAGAGGCAGAGCTGGGACTGAAAATAAGGCCGGGGGCGTCAAGCTGAACCCCTCAATGGCTCTGCCACACCAGCTCTCTGACAGCAAGGACGAACTGAGTCCCTTAAGGGTTAGCATTGGGCCTAGCAGTGAGAATGGTAAGGAGGTGATTGCTGAAGCGAGAGGAAGAGGTCTAAACACAAATGAGCTTCAACAACCCCAGGGGTATGAAGAGTTCAACTGTGGACCCTGTGAGTACTTTGGGGGCACCTTCAGCACTAGGAGTTCTTGAGAGGAGTAAAACCCCAAACAGTAGATTCATGCGTTTATTTGTCAGTCACTTCTTTGTCGTGCACCTGAGTGCAGAACCTTCGTCTCTGCAGAAACACATTCTGGTAAGGCACCCAGACCATCATGAGTCCAAATGTGGAAAGCAGTATGAGAGCCATAATTAACTCACCATGGAAGCTCAGAGGAAAGGGCAGCTAACTGCAACTAGAGAAACTGAGGACGGACTAACAGGAAATGGAAATGTAAATTGAACCTCAAAGGAGAAAACCAACCATTCAAAAGGGAACACTGCAGTGCAAACAGCAATTTGGAGGAAGGCTCAGGTCGGGTGGGCCTGGTGCTGCGGCTGGTGTCAGGGACACACAGGGCCTGAGGCTGTAGTGTGTGAACGTGGAAGATGAGTCTGGGAGTGGAGTGTAGGTTCCTGGCACTGTGCAGACGTGCCTACATGTCTCCATAAGCCACTGAAGGTTTCTAAAGTGAAAAATTACATCCTCCATCTGTGATGTACTTTAACAAAATAAATTTGTCAGCAATAGGATGATTCTGGACTGAGGAACAGCCACTGAGGTCAGAAGATCAATGAAAAAAAGTCTTCCATCTATGCAGGCAAGAGCCAAGGGGCAAAACCCTGACCTGGACCTCAGTGACATTTTCAAAGAGAGGTTTTGAGTCAAAGTCCACTGGAGAATGGGGAATTACATGTAAAAAGTTTTTGATTGACATGTATTCTCAGTAGGGTCCATAATTTCCACCCCAAGCCCCACCAGATAAGATCCATTGCTCTGAAGATCATTAACTTGGGCGATATGCTGCATCATGAAGGAAGAAGACCAAAAAGCAGACTTTGGACACGTGTGTGTGAAATATCAGTGAGAAAGTGAGGTCAAGGGTGGAAAAGCTAGACAGAGGGGGTAAAATAGAGATCCAGAGCTCTGAAGGCAAGGCTGGGTTAGAGGCCAAGGGAAAATTCTAAGACAGAGAATAAGGAATGAGTGGAGTACCCCAGAGGCCATGTTGCACAAACCTCATGGACAGAGGAGACAGAAGAGCAGCTGGAGGAGATGACTGCGGCTGGGATCGGGGCTGGGACTGGTGAATTAAAACAAGGAACAGGAGGTCCGATGCATTGGAAACCAAGGAGAAAGAGAGATTTAAGGAGAAGTAAGAGAACCATATACTCTGCGAAGGTAAAATGTGTTCATTCTACAACTCTGATGTCAGTGGTAACCTTAAGGAGGAGGTGGTGTTGAGCCCCATTTGTAATGGCAAGTGAGGGACAACAGAAAACTCTTATCTTGACATAAAAGATCAGTCAGTTTACAAGAGTTCCAAGGAAGGAACACAGGTGGATTACTCTGTCTTTCCCAAAGGGTGTCTAAGAACACACAGAGTAGCGTCTTCCCTATGTTTCCTATGCAGTGCAGAGTTAATACAGGCCGTGTAACAGAGCAAACAGAGCAAACAGAGCAGAGGTACAAATCAAAGGGTGGGAGCAGCATGACCAAGAAAAACTAGCTTGGGTGAGAAAACGGGTGTGCCAGCATTTCACACTCCGCAGTACCTGGGTTTCTGATTCCCAGCCCCCATCCTCTCTAGCAAGAAGTGTTTATAGAGAAAGAGGTGGGCAGGGGTGATGAGACACCATGTAGTAGGGATGCATGCTGAAAACATAGGAGGAGTGACAAAAAAGAAAAGAAAAAGCAAGATATACAAGGAAACCGAATATCAAGACTTACAGTAAGTAGGTAAACCAGTTTTTTGAAAAAATTCCATACCTCATTCAGCACGTGAACTTTTGCTACTTCTTTAATAAAGCTCAAATTCACAAATGTAACATTCCTGGGGCATTAGTAATAGAATGCCTACCTTTACTTTTTTTTAATTCGGCTTAAATATTAGATCATGTATGTGACCTTAGGTAGTTGCAGTCATCTTAAGAAATTTCATCTCATGCATATCTGAATGCTTTATAGCTTTTTAAAAAGTTAGCCTTTTGTGGGTGGGTGAGCTGGGATGGGAGTAAAAAATAGAAAATTGTACTTGAACAACAATTAAAATAAAATTTAATTTTAAAAAATTAGCCTTTTGTATTATTATTTATATCATACATACACACTGTATGTATAATTACTGTGCTATTATCCTTTTTATTCTACTTCACTCTGCAACTAAAAATGCCTGAACTACATACAAGCGAACGAAACATCAACCAGAATGCAGTGACCCAGCTAAGATCACTTCTCTCTCCCCTCACATATCCTGGCTTTAGACTCTACATTTGCCCACAATTTCAGATAGTCTGGAATAAGCTAGTCCTAGTTTCTCCTTTTCAGAAGAGAAAGCTATGAAGAAAGAAAACAAAGTATTTCAAGCAATCATTGGGTCACCATTAAAGGAAATCCAAGAACTGTCTAAGGGCTACCAAAATATTATTTAGTGGAGAAGTACTTTCAATTTGTAATCATTCCAACTTCAAATTTAGACAGACACCCCCATTCATTCACTTACTTACTCTCCCTCTGCCTTCTGAACAAACAAAAAAAGCCCCAAAAGCTATTATTCACTAAGTAGTAATTACCCTGTATATTATCTCATTTAAGTTTTACAATCTTGTAAGGTAGCCATTCCACGCTCATTTTTCAGAAGAAAAAAAAATGAGGCCCAGATATATTAATGACTTGCTGAAAGTAAAAAATAAACTCTACCAAGTGGAAAGGGTTAGTCTATCTGACGCCAGTCATGGCCTAATACTGCCTCTCACGAGCAAGATTCCCAAAGTGAGGAAGTGGACCAAGCGGCCCGGCACGGGAGAGAGGATCGATATCACACAGGACGCAGACGCAGGCGTATCTCCACAGTCAATCTCAAACCATCCTCCCCTTTCATCAACCATTACACATGAAGTTCTCATACCAGAAAAAGGTAAGTGCTTTATATAAAGAAGACCTAATAGATACAAATCATTTCAAATGACAGATTAAACACAGTAATTCAAGCACAGCGACCTAAAGATACCAATCTCAGCTAGGGAACATTAAAGAGTTTATAATAATTATACTCAGCACAAATTCTCAGGTACTGCATGTGAGCCACAATTAGAGTGACTTTCTTGGACAGAGAGACGGAACAGTAAGATTGGTGAAGATTTTACTACAATGCTTGTTGTAGGTTCTGTTGTGTGGCACCCAAGACAGAGCACCATCAGCTGAGTTTCAATTAGATACCTGCTTGTCTTTGTTTTATAATAAGGGATTCATGTACTACAGAGATCTAGGAGGCCTTTATATGTGCAGTTTTCCTTTAAGAAAAATGAATATATCTGAGAATATCATGACAGAAAAAAACAAGATTACGATACAAATGCTAGGCTTATCAACACTGGAGGAGGGGACATTGTGTCCAGGTCCATGTTGATGAAAAAAAGTGGAAAAAAAAAAAGAAAGGAGAAAGAGGGAGAAGTCATATGCAAGGGAAAAATGACTAGAACACCAAAGAAAACCTTGGTAATACATTTGCTAATTCTCCCACAAAAATGGTGGAAAGTAGGAACGAGGCTGATTCTAGAATTTAGAAAAACTTACCAATAATATTACTTAATTTTCATTCCTTGTAAGATCTTAGAAACATATTCTCTCCTGCAGTGCTTCTGTCTCTTTAAGAATATATTTCAAGCCCTGGCTTGTGTGGTTGAGTGGACTGAGTACCAACCTGCGAACCAAAGGGTTGCCAGTTTGATTCCCAGTCAGGAAACATGACTAGGTTGCAGGCCAGGTCCCCAGTAGGGGGCACGGGAGAGGCAGCCACACACTGATGTTTCTCTCCTTCTCTTTCTCCCTCCCTTTGCCCTGTCTAAAAATAAATAAATAAAATCTTTTCTTTTTTAATAAATAAAATCTTTTTAAAAAAGAATATATTTCGAGCCCAGGCCAATGTGGCTCAGTTCGTTGGAGCATCATCCCATAAATTGAAAGGCCACAGGTTTGGCTCTCAGGGAGGGTACAAGCCTAGGCTGCAGGTTCAGTCCCTGGTCAGACAGTAGACGGGAGGCAACCGATCAACTGATCGTTCCTTTCTCACATTGATATTTCTCTCCCTCTCCCCCACCCTTCCCCTCTCTAAGCATGGTGTCAGGTGAAGATTAAAAAGAAAAGAATACATTATGGAAAATTATTTTAGATGAGGTTATGAATTCTCATCTAAAATTCTGATTAAACCAGAATCCTTGTTTTGCAGAACACTGAGGCCACAAGTAGTTGAATGAGACATCAAATACACCAAAAAAAAAAAAAAAAGAGTAAGTTTGAACCCACTAATTTTGTGATTAGTGATCCATGAATCAGGTCTATGTCCAAAACAAAATTAAAGATAGCCTTATGTAGCTTCAAAATTCCGAACTCTAATGTTGCCTTCTAGCTAATAAAACCAAACTGCCCTGGAAACATTCAAAAGCATCCCCTTACCGCATGTCCCACAGAATGGACCTAGCAGACAGAGTGAGGCAATTCACAAAAGCCGAGGAGATTAAACAAAAAGGTTGTTTAAAAAAAAAAAGGCAGAGAGAATGTTCTAAAGGATAAATAACTCTAAAATGATGGTAAAACCAAATATAATATGGGACCACTGATCAGATTCCATAATAACAAAAAAGTCATAAGGGAAATTGTAAAATTTTAATGTAAATGGAATATTTAAAAATATTATTGTTTCAGCATTGATCTTTTGACTGATAACTATTGCGTTTGGACAGAACAATAGCCTTGTTATTAAAAAAGACATGCTGAAGCAGTGAGGAGTGAGACGCCTGTCACAGTGACTATGACCGTGGACAGGTCCTCCCAAAATGAGTATGAGTGTGTGTGTGTGTGTGTGTGTGTGTGTGTGTGTCTGCAGAATACATGAAAAACAGTAATTTGCAAATCTAGGTAAAAATCTACTTGAACTATTTTTCAGCTTGTGTGAAGGTTTAACGTCTTTAACAATAATAGCAGAAAAAGAATCACCAGTAATAAAACATAAAACAAAATATTGTTTTAAACATTATGGTGGTAGAAAAGCAGAAACACACATCCCAGGATGTCGTCCTGTATTCGGAATAAACTTCAGGTTTGTAATGGCTAAACAATGCAATTAAAAGAGCTTCCCTGCATTTAATAGGATCTTCCAACAAAATGACAAAATAATTATTGTTGTAAAGTCTACTGTGGCTTTTATGAAATGTGAGACTTGCTACAAAAAGATTGGCAGAAAAAAAATTTTCAAGTTAACCTTTCAGTGATTTGAACAATAATAAAAGTCATGGGCTGGCTTTTAGCTGCTCTTTCATAAAAGCGTTACACTTTTTTCGTGACTAAACGTGTACTACACTTCCCTTTTTGAATGTTAAGTAAGACCAGCTTTAACAAGTCCCAACTTGAGACCAGCATAGTATGCTTTAAGATGAATGCATATGCCTCATGTTAACTCATTACTAGACTTAAGTTGCATCACCGGACAAAGAAACTTTTAAACAGGACAATCCTACTGCTATATTAAGGAAGGAAAAGCCCACCCCAGGCCACCCTCAATGAGAGAAAAAAAGGGCCACTTACTGCACTGATGATGGGACACCAGCCCCTTCCTTCCTCCACGAGGAGATCTTTGTAAAAAACAACACACAGAGAGTCAAGGTTCTTCTTCATGCCTACAAAGGCCTACCATAATCTTTCCACACGTAGGCCTTTTTCCAGCGACTGTTTTAAAAGTCACTCAAGACCAGGTAACAGAATCCTACATAATCAAAACATTTCCTTTCAAATTCAACATAGGAAAGTATATCAAAAACATTTTTAGCCTTGGCTGGTGTGGCTCAGTGGATTGAACTCTGACCTGAGAACCAAAGGGTCGCTGGTTGGATTCCCAGTTGAGGCACATGCCTGGGTTGCGGGCCAGGTCCCTAGTAGGGAGTGCATGAGAGGCAACCACATATTGATGTTTCGCTCCCTCTATTTCTCTCTCCCTTCCCCTCTAAAAATGAATAAATAAATTCTTTAAAAAAACATTTTCAGCAGCTTGATAATAAGGGGTTTTCTTTAACATTAAAAAAAAAATCAGTATATATAATTAGTTGCCCTTAGTAGTACAGACAAGTCACCTCAAGTAACAAATGCATTAAAACTTCAGATAGGTAACAGACTGCCTTTATCCCTTTAACAGAAGCCTATGAAATATTTGTCCAAATAAGCTTCCTAATATTATTTTATACACAGCACTGAATATTTGGGCTGATAATCTTCAGAACTTGCAGAGAAGGTATTTGCTCAACATACTTTTAAAGAGGCTACAAGGGGTATTTTCTCCCTATGAATTGATGCTTTTAAGACCTGGCACTTAAGTTTCACCTTAAGAGCAGTACCTGAGTCATTTATGGGTCACAGTGACAAGCGGCAAAAATTGAATCCGAGAAGGACAAGTCTTTCAAACTGAGGTCTGCATGGCACAACCTTCCCCCCCAAGATGCATTGAGTGGCTTCAAATGCTAAAGGCAGAATCTGTGGGAAAGAGGCAAATGGCATGAAGCACAGCAAAACTGAAATAAAGGGCTGTTTGTAACTCTGGCAAGTTCCTAGAAGTTTGAGCCAATATCAAGCTAGCTAACTTTTGCTCAGAGATTTTCCCTAGGCCTAGCTAGTAAAAAGAATGAAATGAAAATCTAAAGTGAAACAGTCAAATACTACACTAGACTGCTTTTGTTTGTTTAGGAAAGGGCAAGGGAAGAAACAAATTCTGATATTCAACTCTTGGTATTTAAATTAAACACATGTTTTTCTGTACAAACAAGGTAAGAAAATCAACTACACAGTACATATACCGGCACATTATTCCCATAAGGCATAAATAAACACTAAGTAAACCTATTATTGATTTACTACCTTCAAAAACATTTCAATCTTATTATTTTCATTTATCGTCATCTGTGAGAGTACCAGGTTTTGATTCCATTTCATGATATTATACTTTTTTATTTTTTATTTATTTGTTGGAATGTTGCATTCAAGAAAATCTTGGAATCATTAGGAGACTTTTATCTGAATATTCTAAAACTAACCATAAATAAGATAAAGGGGTCTGATTATATAAATGTATCACTGGAAAGATTTAAAACAAACAAACAAACAACTATCTGGTGTTTAAGAATGAAATTCAAGTGCTTCTGGGTTGCAGGCATTTAGGGGCATGTCCCCCTTGTTCCCTCGCTTTCCCCCTCGTGACGAGGCTGTGTGAGGAGGAGGTAGGGCTGTGGCAGCGAGAACAGCAGCATCCGGCCTGGCTCCAGAGCATCACAGGGAAAGACAACCTCCTGCTACCTGCTGGTAGGCCAGCCTCAGAGCACTGTGGTGATGAGGAAAAGGACAGTGAGGAGGACTCAGACAGGATGAGGAGGACATGCAGGACATGGACAAGATGGACTACAGTGAATTACTTGATGATGGAGAGGTCAAGGAGCGGGGTGTGGAAGGTAACGAATAGGAGCAGAACCAGTGGATGATACAGGCAGACAGGGCAGGGTGGCCTCAGGGAGAGTCCAGGCCAACCTGACGTACCTGTAACCCCTGCAGAACCACCTCATCACCCCAGTACCTGAAAGCTCACCTTCAGGCAGCTCCTTAGCTGCTACCAGGACCTGGTCTCCTTGGCCCCTCCCAGGCCATCAGTCTGCCCTTGAATCCCCAGGGCCTGAGGCCACCCCACCTTTCTGGCCAGTAGCTCACCCCGTGGTTGCCAGGTGTAGTCTCTTTCTAACTCTCTTTAATGAAAACAGGATGGATTCCACCACCATCCCCAGCCCTTGCCCAAAGAATGAAATTCAAAAGGTTCATTGAACTTGCCCCCTAAATAACTTTTATTTAAAATATTTTAAGCATATTTGTGTATTTATAAAAATAGATCTGTAGATTTCATCATATTCTTGCATAAGACTACAGGTTTCCAAAGTTATCAATTACTAATATAAAAACACACTGTAATTCTAGTCTTTAAATAATATATAGAGTAAAATCTTTAAAGGATTTGTCTTTTATAAAATATATTTTGATTCCTTTCAGCCAAAATTTAATTAGCAAGCAGGCTGTAAATTTATAAATATTTTCTCATTAGCAATAGAAAGACCCCCTCCCTCTCCCCCACCAAAAAAAAAAAAAAAAAAGGAAAAAGGAAGAACTAAACCTGAGCCTGACTGACTGGGGCCCAACCTGAGCCTTCATCCCCTCCTCCTCAAAGAGTCCTCTGGCCTTCTGAGTTCCAGCCCTCTGTGTTCCCTGCAGGTGACTCACCGTCTGACTCCTGCAGGTTCAGGAAACACTCTTCCACAGCCTACAAATATCACCTAGTCTTAGACGTGAGTCACTGACATTAGCAAGAGAGCGAGTTGCTCCAGTCCTTCCCGAGCAGGAGACTGCAAGGGTGCCCCAAGGACTATATCCAGGCGGGCAGGGAAGCACCCACCTTCTCTGGCAGGGGAGAAAAATGCTGATTTTTCATGGTTTACCAGAAAATCCACATCCCTGCCAACCTTAGCTTCAAAGCTTATTCTTAATTAGAGTTGAGAAGCCTGTTTCAACTTGAAGACGTGCATATCAAGTGAATGGACAGCCAGCTACCGCAATGAAAGGTAAATAAAAATCTTTTTTAATTGTCTTAAAAGCCGTGGTTGATAGGACACAGCACTGATTAAGATTAATTGTACTTCTGCTGAAATCTGAGGTCTGGAGAAAAGGCAGGAGCTAGAACACTAACTGAATGAGGCATTGAAGTCCTCTTTGGAAGGCACCACTTTTCGATACAGGGGCCCATTTGCCCGGGAGCATCAGCATTTCCAAGTCACACAGGCTGAAAATGTAAAGTGTGTGCTTGCCCTCGAATGTGGAAATGATATATTGGAAATCATTTGAATTAAGTGATTTTTTAATCACACTACTTTATTAGATGAGTCAATTCCAAAGTAATTGTTTTCTGAGACCCAAAATTTAAATTTGTTTCATAATCTTTTATTCACATTTTATTTTTAGAGAAGAGGCCAGAAAGAAAGCAGTGATTTTCTATCCCAATTGTCTTGTTTTGATAAAAGAACCTCAATCTCTTCCTTGTACCACAAAGAATAGGGCAATTCTCATCCTAAATCCTTAAAAGATCATGTTAAAACATGCCAGAGAAGGCTCTGAGAAAACTGCCCAGCTACTGACAAACAGCTCAGGATCAGCATAGTTCTGCTTTGCATTCAGATTGTTAGGGAAGTTCGTGCTTCACTGAGGAAAATAAGAAGCAAGCATGGGGATTTGATCTTCTAAGTTATAAAGAGGACTTTAAAAGATTGGTGAGCCCAAGGTAAAATGACTTGTTGACTTACTCAGTTTGGTTAAGTGTATTCGGTTAAGATTTGTCTACTACAGAATTTTAAATCATATTCTCAAGTTGAATCTACTTTCACATGATGCATATTAACATCAGAACATTCTTTCTAATCAAAGACTCCAATTTACTAGCAAAGTGAAGAGCAAAAAGTTTGTTTCTGTATCATCATATATGGCAGAGGCTGGGGAAAGAGCCAGACACTGTTGAGATTTTATTTCATTATTATTTCTGCCAGTTTGAGGTCAACAGTCTTTCCTCCTTGAAGTTAGGGATCAAGTAGTTGTGTTTTCTTAGTACAACAGCAACGCTGTATGGCAAGACTATTGTTTCCAACACGTACTGGAAAAGAAATTCAGGTATGTGTGGGCTGAGAATAAGGGGCTGCAGGAGGAACAGCTACACTCCTGAACTCCTTATTTAAGAATGGAGCCTAGAGGGGAAAGTTATCAGTCAGAAAACTGTAACTATTTCACGAAGAGAAGGAGGAGAAGCTCTCCCTGTCACAGAGCGCACGCTGAGCGGCTCGCCTCTCGGGGGCCTGGGCGGGAGAAGGAAGGCTGAATGAGAGTGGGTGTTTGCATTCAGGTCAATGGTGTCTGTGCCCTTCGGTGTCTGCCAGCTTTTCTTCCCTGATATCTAAGGGTTTCACTTCCTTTAAGAACAAAAAATCTTTCCTGCTGTACTATGAGAAAATGCCATGAAAATTTATTTAAGATAGGAGAGACAAGAATGGCCATTTTTTTCTTTCGTGTATGCCTCTGAACTAAGAAAATCTAGGAAAGCTCATGAAACTCTCTCCAAGCACAAGAAAGGGAGTGGTGGCCACGACAGGAGAGAAGTGAGGTGGATGCTGGGAGAAATCACCCGGGAGCATCCCACAGCCTCCACAGCAGACACCATGCACAGGCAGTCGTGTGGTGTAGGGCAAAAGGACCAGGGCCGATGTGCTGGCTGTGCCAAAAGTTATCAGTGTGACAGGGCAAGTCTCTTACTTCCTTGAGCTCACTGCCTCCCCTCACAGTATGATAAAAGGCTTAGGTTACCTGGTCATTTGAGGCTCTCAGGTGATATCCTGAGGTAGTAGGGATGGATAACAAGAAACCAAGGCTTGAACCAAACACGCAAATGCTGGCAGGGACACTGGACAAAGTCAAAGATGAGGAGGAGAACTGGTCCTAGCCATTTTTGTCACCAGCCAGCTACATGATTGCAAGATGGAGATAAATACAGTTTGTTCCTACTTCCTCAGGCGGGAAGTTTTACATTACTACCAATACAGGGGCCAACTGCACTTCTCACAGCTGCAAACATCTAAAGCAGGGAGCAAGAGCAGAGGCAACCATGACCACGTGGTTAAAAACTAAGTGAGATGAGTCACATGAAAGACATCATGCGAACAAAAAACAAGACTCAAACCTGCTTCAGGCCAATCGTTAAAGCCAGGTTCCTATCTGACCTGGCAAGGATTGCTAAACTTTCTACCTCCTCACACAGCAAATATGGGCAGAACAGAACGTCTGTTCTCCATCTTATGCCTAATTAGCATATTTGCTCTTTCATTACCATTCTTATTAACTATACATAAAAAATTTACACTAAAATGCATTTGAAGAGCATAGATTAAGTTTCACTTGGTATAAGACATCCCATTAAGGTATTCATATCAGTGAGTCCACAATTCCTCTTTTAAGGCAATTTCTAATACTAATTTCTGCCATTTTCAAAGGAAAAGGTAACTACTTAAATGACTTTTTCTGATGTATTGGAGTTCATGCAACACACACTGTCCTTCTCCTTAACACTAAAGCAACAGTCATTAACACACACGGATAGCTGAACACATGCCCAAGACTACAAGTATTTTAACATACATTACTTTTTTTAAAAAACCTTCCCACACGTAAGGTGTATGCTGCTGTTACGCCGTTTTCCAGCTGAGCGAACGGAGACATGAGTGGTGCAGGCGTATGAAGGAGAGCTCTGACTGTGAATCACGCCTGCTGAAGTCAGCCGTGCTCTTTTTTAGTCACTGCTTTTTAAAGCTCAGAGCCAACTCAACTCTTTGCCAGTAGTGACCTCTTTTGGGCAGTTTAATGGGTAAAATTACATAGATTTGTGATTTATTTACTGTGTTACTATACTACTTGACAAATGCCGGTCTCGGGTGTGTTATGGCTACTGGTCAAGTTGGAGCTACTTTACTTTCTAGTTTTCCCAAGGGAGACGTCAGACCATAATTGGCATATGAACCCCTAGTTTGTGTGGACGCAGAGGAGGACAGCACTCGGGCTGGCATGTGTCCAATCCAGGCTCTGTCCCTCCACAGGTGTGTTAACCTGGGCACGCTCTGGCACTCTAGCAACAGAGAGTTCATGTCTGCTGAAGGAACCTCTGTATGGCTTAGTTTCTTCATTTAAGAGAGAGGGGGTATCGATTCTTACTACCACTCAATAGTGAAAACTAAATACTCAGTTTTTACCACACGCCAAGCTCCAATAAAAGGTCTATAGGGATTGAGTTAATATGGTGGTGACACCTCATTCGACCCTCAAGCAGATCCTATAATGTACAGAAGAAGACACTGAGGCACAGAGGGGTGAGGTAGCCTGCCCAAGTAACAGACAGATGTGCAATTTGAATCCAAAGTCCTTCTAGTAAATTAAAATATACCCGAATAATTTAGAACAGTCCCAGGCAAACAATGACATTAGCCAGCATCTGTTGAACCCTTACTCCTATTAATACTGCTGCTGTTGTGTCTAATGAGACAAACATGGACTTGTCAGCAGAAACTCTGCCCATGGCCTGAACAAGCTCTCAGGCTACAGGTATTACTGGCTCTCAGCCACCTGAGCAACCCTCCAGAAGGTACAGAATAGAGAGCAACTCTTTTCAAGTCCTTAACACAAGGGATACCCTTTGCTAAATTTCATCAAGATCCTGGTTGCTTCTACAGCAGAAGCCAGTATGAACAGAAGGCAGCAAAAACAAAATTCTAAGGTCCCTGCACGGTAAAGGCTTCTAATCTACTTGAAGAAAGAAAAACGGTAACAGAAGACCACGTGGGATGATGGCATACATTAGAGCTTTCAGCGGGGGGGGGGGGACTCTCAGGCTAAGAGTTGGGAGAAGAGCCCCGAGGAAACAACACCAGGCTCGTGCTGCCTCTGGACTGCAGGCGCTCTGGGGCCTGCTGCACTCGGAGGGGCGGACGGCCTTCCCATCCAAATTCACTCCCCCTTGGCCCTGCCACCTCAAATGGTCCGGAAACTAAATTATCAGTGGGCTTCTGAATATGATTTAAACAAACTGGCTAAAAGGTGAACTGGAAAAGCTGCAAAATTAATCGTTCACTGGGTGTATGTACAAACAAGACAGTCCTGCACACCATGGTCAGGTATATACGGCTACTCAGGGCTCACGGTAACATACAATCCTCAAATAATCACAGGCACAATTGATTTTTGGCTGTTTCCGCCCAGCATTTTAATGACCTGAACAATGAAAACTTTAAATAAGATAGAGGTTTGTTTCAAGACTGTCTATGTAGTGCCCATATGATACATAGCAAAATTAGTGAATAAAAGAATAGTGAATGCCATCAAAAAGTAAACTACAATATCATTGTAATGGTATATTATGATCATTGTTGAACAAATAAAACCATAATATATGTTAAACATCAATATTCCCTTTACCCTAAAACATTCACTTTAATTTCATGTTGCAAACAACAAAATATATATGCCACGTATATAAAATGAAAAAGTATCTACAGCCACCAGTACAATACCTCAAGTATTATCTTTATTTTTCACTCTACGACCCAGAAATAATGACTATTAGATATGTACCTGATTCTTACAGAGGCATATTGGGACACACGCAGCATGCACACCATTGATAATCAGATCATGGTTTATATGAAATTGCAAGTCAGACAGACACTAAGCAACTGGCCAATGCAGCAATCAACTTGAGTGCTAAAAGTCAAAGGCACCTGATCAGTAAGTGCCACAGTACACTAACACTTGCTCTGATGACCTCCTCATTCGTTCTCCATCCTGGAAGATGAAGATACTCCCAGCAACATAGTAATTTTGCAACCAGAGTGACAAAGCCTACCAGCTCTATCCTTAGCTTTCTTCCCCACCACAGCCCCATCAGGAGACGCTGCATTTCTCATGTGGCCTCCCTCACCTCTGCCATGAATTTTAACCAATCAGTTCTCTCCAGACAAGCACTCTCTCCAACATAGACACATGGCTATTTATTTAGACCCTGCCTAGCTCCACTCTCCCTAAAAGTAAGATTTAAGGTAGTTTACAGAGTGGCTGAATATGAAGTAAGTTCAAATGCATTTTAAGTAAGAAAAAAATGAAGCCTGGGAAAAACAATGGCGGGAAATTAAGAGCTAGGTCAGAGGTTAGTTCAACAAATGCAGTAATTCCTCTCTATCTAATGTAAACCAAATACATCAATCCCTATCTATTTGATTAATCTTCCTTCTGAAAGCATTCCAATAAGAAAACAAGCAGGCATCATGGTTTAGTTTTGGTATTAGTAACAGGCTTAAAGGAACATTAGCCTCATTTTGTAGACTTCAAAGAACTTTCTCCAGAAAACTGAAGTTGTATTGAATGCCAAAAGGGTAGGCCTACTGAAAAGGAATGAGTGCCTGGAGCATTCAATTCAACTCAGTCCGAGCATAGCCATTCACAGAGGCAGATGTGATGGGGTCCACGTGGGGATCAACATGGCACACTTTAAACATTTTCACCATACTGCTCTTTCTTCGTAATTACTCTAAGAAAATCTCTCTGCCGTCTTTCTTCCAGTTGACCTGATTCTAATCATGAAAATTTCCCAAGTGCTACACATACTAGGTTAAACTGTATACAAATGCCATTTTGGCCTATAAAAACATTTTTATAAGTTTCAACCCAACACATTAGCACCAAGGAAGAAAAAAGTTTAGAGCTTTTGAAGGAGTGCTCATCCCAAATTAAATGCAATGCCATGAAGTTCTAAAATGCTCTAAATTATTTCAAATCTTGTCTTACAAGCTTATCATTTCAGGGAGAAAAAAATACCAAGTTAGGGAAACTAGTCAAAATGAGGGCAAGGCTTAGAGCAGGCACCAGGTAACGAGGCTCCAGGTCATGCAGGGTATAGGCTGAAAGCCAAAGGTGAGACCCAGAGCAGCCCCATAGTGAGAATTAGAGGGAGAAAATTGTAACCCAAAGACAAGCTCTATTTGCTCTGCCCAGTGTTTTAACAAAGTTAAAGCAATAGTTAAAATTGTTTCAATTTTATATAAAAGCCCATTCTCTTGTAAATCAGACAGTCTGGTGGAAGTATACCCACACACCTCTGTGGCAAAAACCCACAGCCTGAAGATGAGCAACAATCCCCAGTTCCGGGCAGACCCCAGCCCTCCTGCTTTCCCCTGACACTTCAGCTTGTAGCTGTATTTTGTTAGATGCTGGTACTGTTGACTATTTCCTCTTGTACCTGGTTGACTTTCCTCACTGACATTATCTATGGAGCTATATTTGAATGTTCAGCTCCCAGCTTTAGTTCTCTCACCTCACAGTGAGCTGTCCAGAAATATCAAAGGACCAATGCTCAGTCTTCGGCCATGCCTACCCACGATCAACTGATGATTCCTGTTCTCTCAGCCCTTCCAGGGCTCTACTCCTGCACTTCAGAAACCAAAGAGGATATTCAGGAAAAAAAAGAAAGAAAACTGGTAATACCTACCAAGATCAGCCATGTTCCGGGAGAGCCAAACACTGAGCCAAACGTTATCTAAGCTATGACTCTGTGTGCAGATTTCCCGCAACAGGAGGGGGCAGGCACTCCCAGGCATCAGGCAAACAGGGAAAATGAAGTGCAAGAGCTGGAGGTGTGGGCAAGCAGGCGGTCACAGGGGCTGAGGAGCACTGACATGATACATGGGGAAACCATTCGAGGCTTTGAAAGGGGAGGCAGATACGTTAGACTCGAAAGCCGTGTAAGGGGCTTGCCTAGTGGACTCTGCGGAGATGGGATTTCCAGGACAAAAGGGCCAGGTGAACAGGAAAGGCCTGGTGTGGGGGTTGGGAGCTGGAAAGTGGGCAGGTAGGCTGAAGGTCAGGCCATGAGGGTACCTGCGGAGGGACTTGAGTTGTAACAGTAAGAATTTCCAGTACTTTAAAAAAATGTTAGACATGGGTGTGCATACACATACCTATTATTATATGGAATGAATTAAAAATGCTGCCAGATCCTTTTACTACATACATAAGGGGTGGGGTATTTATTTCTTATTTTTATGAAAAGAGAAAATGAGGAATAGTGAGGGTTTGATGTTGACAAAAACTGTGAATTATTCACTAGTATTGAAGACCTCACTAGTGAAATTATAAATTATCAATGAAGGTAAGATGAACTGAAGGAAGACGGTCTCTTAGGCACCAGTCTTACTTCATTATTTTAAAGCATTACGGTTTGGTTTAACTGTGATTCGTAGAATCAGAGGAGCCAACCTGGCATCAATTATATTGGGAGAGGTTTTGGAAATAACTACCCCTCACCCACAACCATCAGAAGGACTTTATCTGAACAGTGAAGGTGACCGCCACCATCACTGTGAAGAACAGTTACTACTCCCAAGGATAATGCAGAAACCATGAGGTGACCCTTGCAAAACAAGAAAGCATACGTCTTTCTCTTTCTTAAAAAGAAAGAAGCTGTGAAAAGCATTCTTCCTTTCTGAGAAATGGCAATCAAGCAACTAAAAACTTGAGGCGGGGTTCTGAATTCTCAGCAATGTGTTTAAGGAATTAGAGGTCACTTGGAATATAGATGTGGTTCAGAACATGTTCGCCTACAGCCACTATTCTGGCTGCTGCGACTTTTGCCCTTTACCCCCTGACCAGCCTCCTCAGAATTTAGCTATGTCCAATCAGACTCAGCCTAAACAGAATGGAAAACTACACATTTCAACTCAGCAAACTGTAAAATTTGACTATAAGTACTAAGACTTTTATTATTAAGTGGAAAAGAAGAATAAATGCCATAAATTATACCTTTGTATGATTGTGGTACTTATAATACACACTTCATATATTATCTCAACATAGACTCACAGCCCCTTTGGGAGCCAGGCCATAATTTTCCTCATTTCACAGATGAGCAAGCTCAAGCTCTGAGAGGTAAAATGCTTTGCCCAGGGTCACAGACTCGAGGACTGAGTCAAAAAACTCAGCTACTGAATTGAAGTCTACGATACTGGCCAGACTACTTGTGAAGTTCCACTAAACAAGCCAAGCAGCTCAGCAGAGAGGCAGCCCGCTCCGCGGCCACAACACTGGAGCTCCTCTCCGGCCTTAGCCTCTCACTGACGGCACGCTGTGCAAGCTGCGGGACCTCACCGAGGTTCCTGTCGGAAGGGAATAACCAGGTCTGGGCTTGTGGCTACGAAGAAGCATTAGATACAACCTCGCCCTCAGGGAATGTGCCACCCGGTTTGTATCACCTGAGATACATTCTTCTCCCAGACAGGGAGAAAGTTAAATCCAAGGTGAACCAAAATAGGCCATATTGTAGGCTAAAGACACCAAACATTACTTTGAAATGAGAACTTCAGGGTAGTGCCTGAAAAACCTGAATGAAGGGCTGTATGCTTTGCATCCAGCATCTCCGGGACAGTGACTCCAAGCACACATGAGTGAAGTGCCCTATGAATACAGTGACCTAACTCTATTACAAAAATAAGGAAATTGTACCAAGTGAGGTAACTTGTTTCTTTCCCAAAGCTTTCAGCAGAGCTGTATCTTAGCAGAAGGGCTGGAACACACACAAATACACACACACACACACACACACACACACACACACACACACACAGAGTCTCTCTATCTCTCCCTCTCACTCATTTACGTCGAGAAAGATTCTTAGGTTACAGGTGATTCCAAAATGCAAGAGAAGCTATGCCTTTCACCAGAAACTCCGTTAGATGGCTTTGGGAACATTACATCTTTATCCATGAAATTCAAGAACTACAGCAGTATGATCTATCCTTAATCATATGATCTTTCGGTTTAGTGTAGCTTCTATGCAAGCAAGTAACAACAACAACAAAAAACCCTCACGTCTGATACTCTTACAATTTCAGATATAAGCTTCTAGAGAACAAATTGGAAAGTGGAGGACAAATAAGACAGGTAATTATACCACAAGCCTGTCATTTGAGAACCACAAACCACCACTACCTCCAAATAATCAGTACAAAAAATCATGATCTGCTGCATTGGAAGGTGTAAGCATTTAATGGGCATTTGTCTCTGGATAATGGGTCTTTTGGGGCTTGAAAGGCAATGAGACCCTGTGAAGCCAGGGAGCATAAAGGCTTTGCTATGGCCCGGTGGGCACACCTTCCAGCTCCTCCTGCTGAGGAGGAGCTTCCCCTAAGGCACCGGAGGCTCCCCACCCATGCTGTGATGGGACCCAGGGTGCAGTAAGAGCAAGGCCGTGTGCCCAAGGCAGCAGTTCAGTGGCCCTGGATGCTACTGCCTACCCTGGTCTTCCCACGGCCCTGTCAGGGGAACAGCAGAGCTCTCAGCATACAACACCCTGGGTTCATGCCTCTGCTCTGCATACTGGCCAACCTGTCCTGGCCTGAGCCCTGAAGCCTCAGTTCTCCAACCCTAACAGCAATACACTGCTAGGGTTTGCACTTAGGGGCCCCGGCAAAGGACTGGCCACAGAAAAAGAAAAGGCTCAACTGTGATGATTAATTAATTCTCAGGAGCAAACTAAACAGGATCTTCTGCCACCATTTGGGAGGGAGGGTGCTAAGAGGTACCAGGAAAATCATTTGTAAAGGATGCTAAGTGTTGGTCACTAAAACAAGAAAACCCAAAACTGCTGATGAGGGGGCAGAGGAGGAGAAATGTAAGGAGAACATTTGATGATCCATACAGGTGAAATGCAGTCACACGAGATTAAGTGATAGATGGAGCAAGGTTTGCAAAATCAAGTGTCTGCAGGGTCAGGCAGGCAGTGCTCAGAAGTGAGGAGCCCGCGGACGGACATGAGGAGCAGGCTGGGAGCTGTGGGCCACAGCTCACTGCCCATCGGGGGAGGCAGCGCACGCTGCTGGGCTGTCCGTGTGGCGTGGGCACATCTCATTTTCAAGATAAGATTCCTATCTAAATTCTTACGTGAAGTTTCCTGATGTTTTCAACGTTGTTCAGGTCAAACAGAACAAAACTAGGTCTCCAGTTTAGAAGATCAGCAGTTCCTCCACCTGTTTAACAGGAAAGTGAACCCCACCTCTGCCCTATATTCCCCCTCTCACTTCCTGCCTTCCAAGATCAAGCCCCAGAATCGCTATTTTTACTCCACGGCAGTGGAGCAGAAAGAACTGCAGATTCAGTTTCAATCAGATCTGTTACGAATCCTGACTCTATCTGTCACTCGCTGTGTGCTTCAGGGCAAGTTAATTAAGGTGTCTGAACTTCACACCTTCCTGGGACCACCTGCCATGGGGGCCATACAACACCTAGGTCAAAGGGCTGCTCTGAGAATTACACGAGACATCAAGCACCAAATTCAAGGTCAAGGATAAAGGAAACACTGAGAACACATTAATCGTTTTCCAGCATCCTCATTTACAGAATCATCTCACAACCAACAACATAGCAACACAGTTGATAAAATAGTCCAAGGATGATATCAATGAGTGGATGGAAACAAATAAAAATAAAAATCAACAAACAGAAGGTCTCTAAGCATTAATACATCTAACCTCAGGAATGACTGTGAAACCTGGGCCTACCACAGACCTCACATTCTTGGGCGGTTTCATCAGCTCTCAGCTGGGGGAGCAGTAGGTGGCAGGACAGGATTCCTGCCCATGAATGAGGGCCTGGAACCAAGCCCATTACTACTGCTGAAGCAATCCTCATTGCAACACCCTGCAGGTGCCGGGACATGCAGAGGACGCACAGCTGCCCTGTAGTAAACCGCACAGGGAGTCTGAAGCTTAGGTGCCGATGGTGAAGAAAGACAGACGCAGGCAGATGAGGCTCAGAGACAACTTAAAGGAAGGGGCTCCTCACAGGGTGGCCGAGGCCACCAACCACACAACAGTCTCAGTATAAACAAGGCAGGGAGAACTCAATTCAGCCCTGTGTCCACCCTATCAATCACCAAGTAAAATTCTGTTGTGTGCCTACACTATGCAACAGGAACTTATAAGACTTAGCCTCTACCCTGTGAAACTGTGCCAGTTGCTTCATAAATGCCTTCCTTTTAACCTTACAGCCTTCTCGTAAAGGACGTATCACCATTTCCTTTTACATAGAAGAATGGAAGGTCAGAGAGTGGGAGGTGCAGAGCGGAATTGGAACCCAGCGCTCCACCACACTGCCGTCACAATCGGCTAGGAGTAAGGGCAAGGGGTTTTCACATTTTTCTTTTTAAAGACAAGCTAGGAAAATATCATTTTAAATGCAAGGCATTAAATGAGAAGCTTCACAAAATCTTCCATTGGTCCTGCATGTTTTTCTACAGCACCTGCCACCCTCGCTCTCCCCTTCCCATCACAAGCACGTTCTTTTTCAAGAGTTACCTGAGATGGCTCCCTTACTTCCTCACCTCACCAGCATTACTCAGCCTCTGCTCCTGCCCCACCCCCCTCCCCACCACGCCACCGCCACAAACACACAGCACAACGCAGGCAGTGCTGGCAGTGACCTCTCTGTTACTGAATCCCAGCCAATGGCACTTTACTTTTTCCTCTATCACTTGACTTCCCTGCAGGATAAAGTTAGTCACAACTTCTCATTTCTTAAACTTTTTCAGGATGCACCTAACATTAATCTTTTGTGATAATCCTCCCAACGCTCTGAGCACTGACCTTCTATCACTGATCTTTTGTTGACCTTGAATTTATATCACCAGACAGGGGCACTTTCCTAGGCTCCAGACCTATATCTTAATTACCTAGCAGACATCTCCACAAAGCACTCTGAAGCCAACACTCCTGTTACGTGCTCCTCCTTCTCAGGGGCCCTGGCATCAAGGAGAGAACCAACACCTCCTGCCAAACACCTGGGAGACCACAAACACCCCTCCTCCCTTTGCACCAGCCTTAGTCAGCTACTAATTCCTCAATGGCCTCAAATTTGTCACATCTCTCTTCACTCAATGCCATCATCACCTCACTATCAGATTACTGAGTCTTTTCTTTGGCCACACTCTGAATTTCCAAATATTCCTTCCCCATTGGACCTTCAAGAAACTTTCGGCAACTCACGTACTACAGCTGCAACAGAACCACCGTGACCACTGCTCCCCTCATCAGGCAGCATGGCTGTACTGGCAGGTACCCAAGTATCCCACTCTGTGCTTAGTGATCTGTTGCTTCTGGATCCTCAACTTGACTCTAACCTCCTTCAGGGCAGAAAGGTAACCTCCTTGAGGGCAGAAAAGTATCCTCCTGACCTTTATAATCCTAATGCCTGGACCATAAGTAGACTCTCAGTAAATTACCTTATGAAAAAGGTCAGATTGTGGTTTGGCATAGGAAGCAAGGCAGAGATTTCTAAAATAGGGAGAAAGGGGGAGAAAGGAGGTCATTCAAGAGCAGAAAGGGGTATGAAGAAAAGAGGGGACTAAATGCAAGGCATTTCCTGAGAGGCAACAACAGCTTGGTATCATAGAGAGCTCCCAATAAGGTGAAGATAATCATTAATTTCATTTTGGCAAAGATTAATGAAAACAATGCAAGCAGCAAAAACTAACACTTACAAAGCACTTAATTTATAAATGTATATTCTATTTTAACCTCATAATGATGCTGTAGAGTAGGTATTATTGTTGCCCCCATGATTCAAAATATTAATTATGGAGCAAGCAGATTTCCCCAAAGTTTATTGCCAGCTTTTACAATCAGAACCCAACACCTTCTGGCTTCCATACTCCATGATGTTCAACAGTACAAAATTAACTCCTTATATTTGATTAGTAATTGAAACTCAAGAATTTTCCTGCCACATAATAAGGGTACAGAGCAAAAGAAAGGCAGGACTATATGGGTTATTTAGAAAGAAGAATCTAGCAACAAGAGGCAGGAGCGATTTGAAAGGAATGAAGCAAGAAGCAGAATCACCAGAGAGGTCAGTACAGTGGCCCACACATGGTGGGGGGGCAGCTCTCAATCTGGAAGACGACTGAGGGAGTAGCAAGGCAGGACAGAGCAAAAAAATGCTATTGTAACAGAAGAAATAAAAAGACTCGGTAAGTGACTGACTAGATAAGGAACAAGAAAAACTAATAGAGTACATACAGATGTTTTAAACTCTCAACCAAGAGATGAAGAAAATGCTCACGAACAGGGAGAACAAACGCGGGTTCTGCTGAAGAAAGGGAAAATGGTTGATGGTTAGAACACTGTGAGGAACACAGTCTTAGAGCACGTGCCAATGCACATAAGGACTGAAGTTTGAGGAAAGAAGAGCGAGATCATGGAAAACAGGAGACAGCTGAGCATTCACATAGACGTCAACACTCTTAAAAAGGTAGAAAAAAAGAGTAAGAATCTGTGGACTAAATGTGGGGAAACAGTTCATTTAAAGAAGCTGAACAAAGAGATGCAGAAGGCAAGAAGAAATTCTCAGAAGCTAGTAGAAGAAAATAAAACAGCTCATTTCCTAAATCTGGCTATCCAATCTGATTCCAGAAAATCTAAATATCATGTCTTAATTGATTAAATCCCAACTTTTCCACATAATTTCAATAACAATAAAGAAAATGGAAACACAGATATCCCAAAAGTACAAATCGCCACCCATGGCCAGGATCTCTGGATTGGACCCAATTCTAAAAGAAAAAACTCGCAAGTGAGCCATGTACATCACTACGCTGTACCCCTCCCCTGCTTCAAGAGGTGGGACTCTTGCCAAATGCCCGTGGAGTTTCATGCCCTTCAGCAGAGGACAGGCGAGTGTTCTTATGATGTGTTTTTTCCTTAGTCTTGAGAACTCGCCCATTATTAACAAGGACTTGCTAGTCTGTTTCTATTCCTTTTCTTTCCTGTGTACCTTTTTTCCTTTTTGACTTTACTCAATTAAAATTTACATACCATAATATTCACTTTATGTATAGTAAATCATGAAATAAGCCAGGTGGTAAAAGACAAATACCATCTGATCTCACCTTTAAGTGGAACCTAATCAATAAAACAAACAAGTAAGCAAAATATAAGAAATTAAGAACTGAATTAAGAACTTAATATACTGAAATTAAGAACCAACAGACAGTAACCAGAGGGGAGGGGAGCGGGGATGATGGACGGAAGAGTAAAGGGTTTTAGGAAAAACCATAAAGGACACACGGACAAAACTAAAGGGAGTTAGAGTCAAGGGTGGGAAATGGGACTGGCTGGGGCAGGGGGAGAATGGAGACAACTGTACTTGATCAACAATAAAAAAATGTGAAAATATTCACAAACAGGTATGAAATAAATTAAAAATAATAAAAACAAAAATAAAAAGAAAAGCAATACAACTTGTTAGAGTTTTCTACTTTGGTAATTAATCTGAAATAAAATTTCCTACTTTTCAAAAAACAAAACAAAAAACAAAGTGTTCTTTCCCTGCTGACTCAGCAAATATAACTGCTTACACCAGTCAGATTGCTTTGTACTTGGAAAGGATGAGGTTACTTGGGGTCCCTTTGTGGTATATGAGCCACATCAGTGACAGGAGCATGGAAGTCTCACATGGTTTCATTTCATGAGGAAGTGTGTGACTTCACCCACAGTAAACCCTTACATAAGGGCATCCGCCTTTAGTAGTATACTTTCCAAAACAGTTTCCAGGATTTCTTCTCTCTTGGATAAATATGAGAGGGAACCTAGAAAACAGGGAATAGACATGGTTGCTGAAGGAGATGGGGAAATAATGTTTTACAGTATTCAGCATCATGTGCACATAATACCTCAATTAAGCTTTGTAAAAATGTTATGAGGAGTTCAAAGCTTGGAAAAGTTAAGATATTGAGCCAAAATCACACACCAGTCATTAAAATGCTATTTGCCCAAATTCAGACTTTGAATTTGGATGGAATATAGTTATCATGAAGAAATACAGGGACTTACAAGACAAACATTCAAGTGATATTAAATTCCTAATGAGAATCTATGTTTGAGGAAAACATAGAAGCTCACATAAATTTTAATCCCAACAGTGATTTTCTAAAGCCTTGCAGACTCCAGGAGTCCAAGTCCAGGAAAGTCAGGTGATTTGGTGGACGTCACACAGCTGGTTAACGTAAAACCAGAACTAGGACCCCACAGATTAGAAGGCTGATTGCATCTGAGTTTTTAAAACACTCTTACATATACTGTGTTAGATTTTCCAGTATTCTACAATCCACAATGCACCAAGTCCCATCCTCTATGCACTTAATTATACGAGCTGACGTGGTAGGTGGGGAGGGGAGGGAGCATGAGGAAGAGGCAGGATGGAAAGATGTAAGCTAACAGGTCCTGAGTGAACTCTTGGGCCCAGGTTCTGATTACCTTACATAATCCTTATTACAGTCCTACAGCACGATTATTAACACTATCATTTCAGAGATGAGGACACTGAGTCACAGAGACATTCAGTGACTTTCCCATGGTCATACAGTGGTGTTCAGACGGAGCACATACACAGAAATGGTCTAAGCTTCATGCCAGGTGAAAGAAGACACAAAAATAGACAACTCTTGTGTGGCAAAGGTGTTCATGTCCGAAGAGTACGCATTTTTCTGAATTGTAATGACATGCATGTGTGTATATTTAACTGGAAAGATCAAAATATTATGTTTTTGGACTCCTTTGCAACTGTTTCATTTTCTTTTTTCCCTCAGAAATTAAACCTGGAATAACCAATGCTGAACCTTTGCCTCAGCTGCCCCCGAATGTTTCCTGACAGGTATTTTTGCTGACGGTCCATCACTACTGAAGAATGGGGCTCAACCTAACACTTGCAAAGTTACCAGGTAAGCCATAGGGGAAATGCAAAGAATACTGCACTGGATTCCTAACTGTTATTTATACTACATGGCAATTTGGGGGTTTTATCGACCACTGAACCAGTGAACAAAATAAACCAGCAAACAGGCAGGATGGCACCATTCATGTCAACTTAACTTGCTATCACTTTGAAGCTTGGTTGCATCTAGAGACCATCTCTCAAAGGACAAGAAAGATTAAATTAGTAACATTTGCAGAAGATTTTTATACCTAAGGTACATATTACTTTGTAGAGGTAATAAGTCTGAACCAAGGCTCACTGAGGGTCCCCAGGAGGCCAAAGGCAACATCTCCCTGCCCTACTGGTAACTTCAGACAGTGACCGTGCAAAGGCGGCTGTGCCATGGCAGCAACAACCTATAATTTGCATGGCTTTAGTATTCCATTCCCACCTGGCAGGTAGAGCAGAGACGTGTTGTTGATATGTTCACATTTCGTGCCAGGAGTGACACACCCCAATGAGCAACAATGTAGCTTCACCAAGAGCAAAAGGACCATGGTTCTTCACTACTCCTTCCATCATTCATAATGTAACTGCTACTCATGCGACAAGTTGTAATTAGTGCCTTAAGAGAGCGAACACCTATTAAGTACTAGACACTGTGCACGAAATATTTGCAGAGCATTTAACTTTCAGAAGGTCCAGCAAGGTAATATACATTCCATTTTACAAAGCCTTGAAGTGACTAAACCAGCATTGTCAAATAGGACTTTTGGCAATGATGAAAATACCCTTCCTCTGCACTGATACAGGAGCCACACATGGTTGACGCTCCATCTGGCTACACACCCCATGCCTTTATCCAACACACACAGATACACACAGTCTCCCTTACACACGGCACAGACAGCCACAGCCCACACGCCAACACACACCACAACACCACTCTCACACAAGCATTGGCACAAAATGGCAATTTACTATGAAACTAGAGTGCCTATGTCATTGTATTTGTTGATTTAATTTAAAGGAGTTGCAAAAGGGGAAACAGGGAGAGAATAACAAAGCAGTGTTTACCCTCAATTATCATTCTGTAACAGTCTGCACTAATACAGGAAATCACATCCTAATAAACAAGGAACATGTGAGAAAATAGCCTTTACACTGTAAAAAACAGCTTCCAGTTTTTCTTAGCTGAATCACCACATAGCTGGCATTAGAAATGTTCCCTGACCTGGCCACGTTCACTATCGACAGTGAGGAGCAAACTCGACTGAACTGCCTGAGTGAAGAAGGCCACTCACTGTGATTAGTCACTGTTCCCACAGACAAAGGCCTCTGAGCGTGCCCACCACCTTGGAAAAACCAGGTGACGACGGAGGAGAGAAGAAATGATGGCGGTAGAGCTGCCAGAAAGGAATTAGGAATGACATAGGCTTAGTTCTAAAAAATTAATCGGACAAAACTCTCTACATTAAAGTTTTGGGCCTTCCAGAGCAACCCATATGTGGATCTTCCTGCTGCTTAGTAATCACTTTTCCTCTCTCTATTAGCAAATTATTTCATAAAATGACCCACAACAGACTTTAACTCATAACTTAAGCTGCATGCGGGATTTGTGAATGAAGTAATAACCAAGTCCAGGCCTACCCCAAGGAATTTAGAAGTCCTTTATTCCAAAATGTTAATCCTACACATAAACTAAGGAAGCAAACACCACAAAAAAACTGAACACCCAACTCTCTCCAAGCCACGGAACAGTTTGATGCCCACTGTGGAGTGAATCCACTTGTGCTAAACAGTTACCATTTATGGGGCACAGCACACAGAAGGATCATTTTTAACATTCTGATTCAAGACTCTATATTTAATAACCATAAATGATCAGTAAATTATCCCTTAAAAAGAGATCTTGATTATATACAATTAAAACTTTGAAGTGCTGTAATGATATACTGAACACGCACACAATCCCTAACCAACCAGTTAAGTGTGGGTCCTTCCATTCCACAGTGGATACGCCGAGTGGGTCCAGTGAGCAAACACTAAGGGTTGACACAGCCTGTGCCTAGGACGCTACATTTAGTACCATCTTATTTGCATTTACAGTGGCTCCAAAACCATTCGTCAATAACCATTTCAAGCACAAACATCATTTCTGATGACGTGGCTGCCCCTTTCCACTGTGTCTCTCAGCTGGACCACTTGTCCTGGTCAAAGTTTACTTCTCTCTACCTTCCTTAGGGTTCTATTCTGGGTTAAATGAAAGTGACTGCTGATAGTTAATTGGGGAAATTAATTCAAGCAGATAGGTTAATCCAGGTAAAACTGAACATCTTAAGAAGCTTCTAATGACATGAATGCTAATGTGGATCCTGTGGTGCAGAACCTTCATTCTGTCAGAACAGGCCTCAAGGACCTGTTCGAGGCAGCATTTGAAACTGGCAACAGGAACATAGAGGGCCGCTGAATCAGGCATTTAAACTTGTAAAGCTTACTAATGCTACGGGGATCATCATCACAGGCTAGTCCAGGTATAAATTACAAGCCTGTATAAAGATATTTAAGCCAGGAAAACCAGTTTTTAAAAACACTTTTAGCAGGGAATAGGAGAGGACAAATTGGAGAGAGGACAAATTGGAAGGAGGACAAGAATACTCTGGTACAGCCTACACTTAAATTTCAGGCAGCAATTTAAGAACCTGTTTTTGGATTATAATCATCAGGCCTTCCCTGTTTCACTCCTTCAAATAAGGGAAGCAACAACAACAGACATACTACAGCGCCTGCCATGTAGGCAAACGAGGGCTGAATTCACGCTCTTACCTCCAACACAAAATCATTCCAAAACTTGACTGGCAAACATTATTAATTAGTACCAAGTAAACACTCAGAAATGGCCTTCCCTGTAACCTTACATCTAAAATGTTCATTTTAAAATTGTGTTAGTTCAGGTTTTCAAAAAGAGCAGATGACACAGTGGGACCGAACGGCCAAGAGATTTCTGGGGGAAATGCTGGCAGGGGTGACCGGCTGCACTGGTCTGCCCCAGG
This sequence comes from Tonatia bakeri, assembly GCA_004024845.1. NCBI lineage: Eukaryota > Metazoa > Chordata > Mammalia > Chiroptera > Phyllostomidae > Tonatia > Tonatia bakeri. The sequence goes on along the minus strand of PVIA01001342.1, from coordinate 102,402 downwards.
GTGCAGACCGGGGAACACTGAGTGGGTGGGGGGTGAGAGAAGCAGGGAGATTCAGACCACAAGTCACTGGAAGGTTTTGAACAGGCTGATGAGGAGTCCTCCAGGCACCTCCAGCCAAAGTTGTTCCCCAGAGAAGCCCCTCCCATCTCAGGAACTGGCTTGTCTTAGTGTCCTTCCTATGCTCGGTTACTGGCCCGCAGCTGTGCCTGGGAAGTGTGGCTTCATCAAGAGATCCCACAGGCCCCTTTCCATGGTTGTCACCACAGTAAATCTAATGCTCGTAAACCATGTCATGTGTACTGATGAAGTGGTACAGCACAGGTCTTTAGCAACATGAACAAAGAATTGTAAATTCCCTCAAAAGGTAAAAGGTTTAAAGATTTTATATTCCAAGTGCAATAGGTACAATCTAGTAAAATCTTGTAAATAAAAATAGGTACCAGGCTACAACTATTTTAAAAAATTTCTTCAATTATAGTTGACAGACAGTATTATTTTAAACAATTAAAACAACTGTTTCTAGTCCTAAAGACATTCTTTAAGCTTCTTAACTACTATAAGAAAGTCAAGAGCAAAAACATTCAAAATGACCCACTAATTTGACTTTTTTTCCAATTCTTGATGATTAAATAACTTAAAACTGAAAGAGAGGAAAAGATATTTCAGGGAGCATGCCAAAGACCACACTAAAAGAATAACCAATTGCTACCCATTTTATTCTCTTGTTTATGAAATTTCAACTTTCTGCCCCCAGATTTTGTTGATTCTATTTGTCATAATATCAAACACTGAATTAAAATTCAAGATAATTTTCATTAAAATATTTATTTTCATTTTCAAAAGGTTAGCATAGGGAACCAGAAATACCACATTTTAGTCAAGGGACTACACGGATTAGGGGATTGGGGGTCAGATTTAGGGATAGGGCCACCAATTCTTTAGCCACTCAAACAGTAACAATGCACTAAACTGTTTACATCACTAAAGATATTTTGAAAGTCACCCCAAATAGCAGCGGCCCAGCCTGCCAGGGCGCCCAGGAGTCTGTGGGGCATGCATGCGCAGCTCTGACGTGGCCTGTCCCACCTCTCCCACAGATGATGAGCTACACGGCCAAGGGAATCCCGCTGCAAGTAACGCCAGTGATGGAGCCGGAAAGAACACCACCGCTAACAATGAGTTTGACACGATCGTTCTGCCTGTGCTCTACCTCATCATATTTGTGGCAAGCATCCTGCTGAATGGCCTCGCAGTGTGGATCTTCTTTCACATTAGGAATAAAACCAGCTTCATATTTTATCTCAAAAACATCGTGGTTGCTGACCTCATAATGACACTGACTTTTCCATTTCGGATAGTCCATGACACAGGATTTGGACCGTGGTACTTCAAGTTTATCCTCTGCAGATACACTTCCGTTTTATTTTATGGACACATGTATACTTCCATCGTGTTTCTTGGGCTGATAAGCATTGATCGCTATCTGAAGGTGGTGAAGCCATTTGGGGACTCTCGCATGTACAGCATAACCTTCACAAAGGTTTTATCTGTTTGTGTCTGGGTGATCATGGCTGTTTTGTCCTTGCCAAACATCATCCTAACAAACATCCAACCAACTGCAGAAAATATTCACGACTGCATGACGCTTAAAAGTCCCTTGGGAGTCAAATGGCATAATGCGGTCATTTATGTCAACAGCTGCTTGTTTGTGGCCGTGCTGGGGATCCTGATCGGGTGCTACATAGCCATATCCCGGTACATCCATAAATCCAGCAGGCAGTTCATAAGCCAGTCAAGTCGCAAGCGAAAACACAACCAGAGCATTCGGGTGGTCGTGGCTGTGTTTTTCACCTGCTTTCTACCATATCACTTGTGCAGAATTCCTTTTACTTTTAGTGACTTGGACAGACATTTAGACGAATCTGCACACAAAATTTTGTATTACTGCAAAGAAATGACACTTTTCTTGTCTGCGTGCAACGTGTGCCTGGATCCAATAATTTACTTTTTCATGTGTAGGTCATTTTCAAGAAGACTATTCAAGAAATCAAATATCAGAACGAGGAGTGAAAGCATCAGATCACTGCAAAGTGTCAGAAGATCGGAAGTCCGCATATATTACGATTATACTGATGTGTAGGAGTTAAAGGCCACAAGGCCCTCTTCTCCTTTGTTGAAGTCAATATGTACAAAGTATAAATAAATGTTTCTTTTGATTATCCTTGCTTCAGCCCGTCAAAATATGCATAAAGAAATAACTAAAATGGTATGAAATCTGGGTATAGCTTGAAAGTGCAGAAACTATTAAGACAGACCCAAAAGTGTGGTAAACAAGAGGCAGTGTGTGGCTGAGGGGTAGGGTTCCTCGCTCAGAGTTGAAGGGGCCACAGCAGAAAGAGCTGTGGCAATGTCAGTGCACAGCAGCCATCTCCCAGGAAATGGTGCAGTTCTGAAGCCGCTTTTGGGAAAACAGAAAGTATAGAGAAAACTCTATCTAGCCTTGAAGTTTAAGATTACAGGAAGACAATGCTGTTCTCAATACAGTTCATTTATATAACTGAGCAGATACTGATCACCAGGCCTTCTGTCATTCCATCTGAGAATTTGTAGGACCATCACCCCTTGGCTGTGTTTTTCAATGTCATAGCATATTTTTAAAAAAACCTTGTGTAGTACGGGGTAGGTGAGAAAAGATTCGGCCATGTATTTTGGAGAAAGAACAGTGTGACTGAACATTACGATGAAACACTCTGAACTTGTGTACCATTATTACACACCCATTCTGCATTTAAATCCTCACGCACTGAAGGTAAAGAAGAGAACATGGAAGCTTGGTTAATAATCAAGTTTATGTAAATAGTTTACTAATAAGCCATTTAATAGTCTGTATTTTAGAAAATTATTAGGAAAATAATCTTTCCTTTAGGCTTTATGCCACCTTTAAAAATAATATCATTTGTTTAGCCCTGGCTGGTGTAGCTCAGTGGATTGAGCGCGGGCTGCGAACCAAAGCATCGCAAGTTCAATTCCCAGACAGGGCACATGCCTGGGTTGCGGGCCAGGTCCTAGTGGGAGCCACATGAGAGGCAACCACACATTGTTGTCTCTTTCTCTCTCTCTTTCTCCCTCCCTTACCATCTCTAAAAATAAATAAATAAAATATTTTTAAAAATATCATTTGTTTAAAAAAATAAACTTAAGTTAGCCCTGGCCAGGTGGCTCAGTTTGTTGGAGCATCATCCCATGCACTAAAAGGTTGTGAGTTCAGTCCCTGATTAGGGTATGTATGGGAGGCAACAGATTGATGCTTCTCTCTCTCCCCCTTCCTCTCTCTCTAAAATCAATAAACATATCCTCATGTGAGGATTTAAAAAATAAAATAAAATAAATAAATAAATAAATAAAAAGATAACCTTAACTTGAAGGATAGAGTTCAATTATCAAGTCCAAAAAGCTTAAGTAACCTCTTAAATCACAAAATATTTTCTCCTCCTTTAAGGTAAATCCTTGAGCCTTCATTCTCTTCCTAAGCCTTCAGCTGCCCAAGTGTTGCCTAAGTGCCTGATTTGCTGCTACCACTGGATGGGGAGCTGAGGAAGCATGAAAAGGAGGGGGTGGTGAAAGCATGTTTGCTGACAAAAGAGGACGTTAAGGTTAACAGAGACAAAACACAACCCTGTATATGAAAGAACAATATTTTATTTAGATTCTTTTAAACTATCTGTGAAATTCTAAAACACTACAGTGAGCAAAAATGAGGGCATAAGAGTAACAACTGAACAGTGACAACCCTCAAAAGGTGTAAAAACAGAATTCAGGGACTACTAACTGTCTAGTATGTGAGTCAGGTTTGGCAAAGCGGTTGGTTAGCCAAGGGGTTAAAAGAATTACCTGCAGATCTCTATCAAAATACCCATCTTTCCATCAAGATTCCAATTCCATAAATTCCAGAAACATTCTGATACATGAATATATATGCACCTCACATGGTTCTTTGAATAGCCTCTCCTCTCCCCCAGTTGTGTGCCCCTAGCTAGAATAACATAGCCATGTTTTATACCAGCTAATGTGGAAAAAGTCTAAAAGGTTAATTTCTTTCTCCACCATCCCCACAATACCCAGGGTGAGGCACAGCTATCCTCTATATAAAGTGAAGGAGCAGTGTTGCAACTGGAAAAAAATACCCTCACTATAACGTCCTGTCCTTCCCTACCTGGTTTCCACTATGTCACTTCTCCCAGTCCAATATCTCGAATGCGTTACCCACTTCACTGTGTGACTGTATGTATACAAATAGGCACAGAATGTGCACATACACATGTATGATCACTTAAACCCCGGAACTAAGAATCCACCATCTTTGATAGCACCAAATGGCTCCACTTAGCCCTCTTGAATTTACCAAATACTTCTCTGCCCCAAATGTCATTTAATCCTCTAATCCAGACCTCAACTCTAAGAGGTCTTTAAAATATCTCCGTCACATTTTAATGGTTCCCAAACTGGGTCACTCTACAGTAGGCACATTTAATGTTACGATGGTTTTATTCCTTGAAATTACATTATTGTATTAATAGGATGTCTTAAAACATAGACCTAAGGAGAAAAAAAAATATTGTCCCACTTTTAAAAAAAAATTGTTAAAAAATTCAAAATTATACTGCTTATGTTTCATATCAGGGCCCACACTGTGATCTCAAAAATTTTTTATCCCAGCCAACTAAGAATGAGATATTTACATGAGTAAAATATTATCAATAGGAATAATATTAAATATTGTGCTGTAGTATCAAAAGTTAATACAAAATACATTAGTATTGAAGAAATTAATTGATAATTTAGGAATAATCTGCAATCTAAAATTTCTTACATGGAGCTTTTGAATTATATTCAAAATTAATGCCTAGGGATCCTCAGGAGCAGTAATAAATAACATAGTTATTCTTCCTTTATGTACACAAGAAACATGAAACATATGTTCAGGTAATTTCAAAAAAGAATTTTTTCTATTCTTTCTAAAACTTTCAAAAACACTGATTTGTAGAAAATCTTTCTACATATACCTTAGTCTCTTCATTCATTACACTATTCATACCATTTTATTCTCATTTCCTAACAGTACACCAATATCGTTTTTCTCAATGTTTTAAGGGCATAGCAACAAGGAAAACCCATAAATTTAGATTAAATAGCCAAGACAAAACTGTGTGTATGTGCACAATACAGTACAGCCTAAACATAAAGGAATTTCATGATAACCGTGGGAGAAATGTGATACACTAGGGGAAAAATAAAGAAATATTAGGGAGAAAATTAAGAAGACAAAAACAAACAAATGTTTGGGATTCCTTAAATCTTACAAATAGAGGTTTCCCCCAGACTAACCACTACAAGAAGACAGTTAAAAAAAATCAGTAAATACTTACTAGGCATGTACCATGTTAAAAACACACATACAGTGTAATCAATCTGATATTTAGAATAATCTTTGGATATCCCAAAGTTAATTCTAAAAGTAAACATTTCTTAAGATCAAACATTTTGAAATTTCAGCAGACTGCAAGCATCTCGTAAAAGCAAAATTATTAGGCATACCCCCTAGCCCTCTAGCATCATCTAGCGGTAAATTCATGGAATAGCTGAAGAAAAAGACTGGTATACTGGCACAGCCATTTCCTCATCTTCCTTCAGTGGTCGCGCGCGCGCGCGCGCGTGTGTGTGTGTGTGTGTGTGTGTGTGTGTGTGTGTTTTTCCCCTCCAATCCTGGAGCTGCCTAGAAAGATGCAAATGTTTGCAATGAATAATTAAGACCTACAGAAAATTATCTTATAGATGTAAGAAAAAAAAACAACTAAAAGTCTCTAACACACAGTGGTCTTCATGGGGAAAATGCTACAAATACTGACTGCTCTTTCCTAATTTCCAGTAATATATGAGAATATAAATTAAATACAATTTACCTACAGATTTAAAAGTACATAAAAATCATTTATTGGTGTTGAAGAACAGGGAATAAAGCTGTGTTGAAAGTTTTACTTACCAAGAAACTCCTGGGGTTCAAATGCCAATTTTTGTTTTGAATATTCTTAAGGTTCTTTTATTTTTATAAACCACAATGATAAGAAATTATCTAAAGTTATAAAAATGGTGTATTGTGGCTTTTAGACCACACATCCTTTTTTCTCCTCATTTGGAAACTCAAGATATGGAAATAAATTGGAAATTCCTTTATCTCTAACAGCTTCAAAGGCAAACATTCTTAATAAAAGTAAAGTGGCCAATTCCCCTCTGAATAACACCAGAAAACCCCCTCAGCTGCAGTCTCGGCAGGCTGCACAGGAACTCTTAGAAATGAGCCAGGTGTCGAATTCAATCTGCATTGCTTAGGAACGGGGTCTAGACGGGTCAGCCAGATTTGTCAGACCCTCCACGTCTGAACCTAGATGTAAATTACATAAACAAAACTTTCCAGCTCTGACACATTTACACACACACACACATGCAGACCAACACACAGCATGAGTGTTGTGTAACTAAGGCTGACAGAGTTAGTACAACAAATGTCACTCAAACCCTTAACCTAGTAACTATTTTAAATAGTCTTAAAAATCATTCCTGTGCTTAATATTGTTACTACTAGCCTAAACCAAAATATCTTCAGTAACACTGATGCCCTGTACCCAATAAATATCTATATGGTTTTCAAAAATCCTAAACCATATATATCACTGCAATGAAAAAATGAATACATATGTGAGAAAGTGAGTATGAGGCAAAACATTTGTATACTATTTAAACTTAGAACATCTATGTCGGACCTTCACAACACAATGAAACCCAATGCATCCTTTTCGAGAAATGTCAACATATTTTAGTACGCTGACATAAAAGCCACAAATAAATCTACCTATATTTATAAGCACATGTGAGCACACACACATACATGCAGACTTCAGTTGCCCAGTAGTACAAAACCATAAAAAATAACTGCAAAGTTGAAAGTGTGTAAAGCAATCTTAATAATCAAGATAAAACATTATTGTCCCATAACTTTAAATTTTTTTGTTAAATTATTAAAAATTGCCTTCCTGTTGGTTATAAAAACGAAAAATAGTAAATGTATAGCATTGGAAACAGTAAGTACTTTGTAAAGAAGAAAACTTATTAAGAGTAGTGTGAAGAGTCCTCGCCTGCTGGTATGTCACTTAGGACACAGAGTGAACATCTTTTTCTCTGCCTTGCAGCATTGTCACACCCCTTTCTAGGTTTGAATGGGCTTCCAGCAGTCTGTCCTTTTATCTCCGGAAATTCCTTTAATGTGAAGTTTCCTGCCAGCATCACTCTCTCTACATTCCCAGTGAGCTATTTCTTCTTTAACTCTCTTTACTTTGGGTTTGAATTTCAGTTTCGGGCTCATCACTTTTCATTTCTTTGCTGCACTTTCATCTTTGTTGATCAGCTCTCTCTTCCGACCATTCATTTTAGTAGAATGTCACACTGCTCATCTCGGCAAACACAAGGGAAACAAAACTGACTACACACTCTGCTGCCTATGCAGGAAATGAATAACAGATGTGCTGTGACCGGCCACCAACTGGCTGTGAAAGAAGTGCCGTGGCTAGTCACTGTGATGCCCACGTGTTATTCACACGGTGAACTGTGAACAAGAGAGGTAGCAGTGAGGTTTGTACTTCCTGCAAATGATCAGGTAATGCATTCTAGTAACTGAACTTTGAACCACACTTCTGGGAGACTAGTAATCTTTAACCAAATCATGGTAACTCGAATACATGGATGTCGGAACTATAAAATCAAGGACGGCCTGCCTGTGTGTGCACACGTGTACCATGATGATCTTTAACATGAAGAAATAGGGAGAAATTGATAATAAAATAATGTGTAATTTAATGTCAAATTCTTTGGTACAACTATACGAAAAAATATCATTTGTTGATTCAACTGGAAGGAATCAGATACTTCCATCTATATATAATCACGTGAACACCACGTATATCCTTACCATTGGTGATGTGGCTTTCTAAAATGGTAAATAGTTCTTGAGAAAATTCCAAATAAAATAGTATTAAGACAATAGCTACATTCATGGAAAATTTTGATTGGTGTATATTAAGTTAGGCAAAAATATGTTCTACATGCAAAACAGAATTAAATCATTTGCTTAGATATTTATAAATAGGTTTTTTACCCACGGGAAAGTTTAACGAGCTACTTCTATGAGAAGCATGGCACAACTCTTCCCTGTGCAAGACTGCCTCCTACTTTCTAAGACATCTAGCATCCACCAAATACTGGGAGGGAAAAAGTGCTCCTGATATGAAAAACTGCCCGGGGTAGTGCTGACAACACTGAGAGAGCCTGACCTAGGCTCCTGAACCACCTGCACTCAGAGACGAGTATGCCCAAATTTTCAAGCAATACAGAAAACGAAGCCTCCAGATACAATAAGGCCTAAATAAATTTGGAGAGGGATCTGGCATTAATCGAAAATTAATAAATAAGGCAAAGCATTTTATTCCCACCTCTCCATATCACAAAAAAAAACTTAAAAAAGAGTAACTTCTATAAAGTCTATATACAAGCTTCATTAGATATCTGCTTTGAAGTTTAATGTGTTCTCTGCAAATGCCATTTGAAAGATAGCTACATATATCTTATCAATACTCCTAAGATTATGGGGTAAAAACAGACAAATATCACAATAATGATGATCAAATCTTCATGTAGTACCTACCAGTCACTGTCCCAAGAACTTTAGTCCCCAAAACAACCCTATGAAGTAGGTATCCTCTTATTCCCATTTTATAGATGAGAAGACTGAAGCACACTAGCCAAGGGAGCATAGCCAGGAGGTGAAGTGATGGTGGCAGGTTATAAAGCCAAGGAGTCCAGGCTGTTTGTTACCTGGACTACAGCAGTTTCTCTCTCCACCCCAACCTAGGAGGCTCCTTACCTTTGAACCTAGTTAACAGCATCATCATCTACCCAGGCATCTGAACTGGAAATCCAAGTCATTCTAGGTACCTCTCTTTCCCTCATCCCCATTAACCACCCTGCACCCTACCCTGACAGTCTACCCTCAGAAATGTTAGACAAGCCAGCCTCTGCCCTGCCTGGCCCTGCGCCAGGCTGAGCTCAGGCCCAGGGCTGGGCTGGGAGGTCTCATGGATGAATAAGGGTTTGCGAGCAGGATCCCACCTCTCACTGTGTGCCATGTTGAGAGAAGAAAAGAAACCAACCTCCATGATTTTAAACTGACAAAACCACTGCTTGACACCTTGACTCTTCTATTTTTTCCCAGTTCCTCGCACACTCTTTTCTAGTACTTTTAACACTGACTGGTTGTTTTCTAATGAAATTAAAACAGCTAATGGGTATTGGGCACTCCCTACACACCAAACACCATCCTCAGCTCCTGACCTGTATCCGCCCACTTGATCCCCATGACAAACTCCTGAGGAAGCACCAGCCTCGCCTCAGGACAGAGATGAAGAGTCCCAGTCCCTGAAGTCATGCACTTCATTCAGAAAGACTGTTGCTGGGACTGAACGCAGGCAATGTGGATCTAGAAGCTCAGATTTTATCCATGGCTCAATACTGAAATGCAACACATCCTTGAAGGTATTACTGATACTACCAAAAGCCTTGCTGATTATTTATGTTACCAAATGCTATTAACACAAATAAACTACATGGATACTACAACTAAGGCTGGACTTGAAGTAGAGAGAGAAGAGCTCTTAACCAAAGGCTCACTAACTTGTTTAATAAACATGAAAGATAATACCATTAAAAAGACATTAACTTAAGCCAATCAATCAGGCCTGTTTGATCATTTTATTCCCTTATGATTAGAACGAGCATGTAATTCATCATCAACGCCTGGGGACTTTTGAGAGTGAAAGTGTCCCAGAACTGGCACAAGCAGTATAAACTGGGACAGTGTGGGCAAACCTGGACATAGCTGCCCCACACTCACAGCACATAATGAAGGCTGTGATACCTACTGTACTTAAGCAGGCAGTTAGAACAAGAAAAAAAGAATCCAAGGAATTCCGCCCTCCCCTTAGTGAGAAGCCCCAGTGTGAAGCTTCTTCTATCCAGCTTCCTGATGCAAACCCTAAGCGGGTTCCTGATGCTGGTTTAGCGCCTATTCAACACCAGCCTCTAACGGATGCTTCTTGGGAGTGCGGGTAAAGGTTTGCTTTGCTGCCAGCAGTTTTGATTAATGCTGCAAGACACATCATAGCCCACCCAAATTGAATGTTTTTGTCTGCTTTTGCTTCCTGGAAGAAGACTTAAATCTAAATTCTAATTTAAGTTCTTTCTTTCCTCCACAACAAAACCATCATGATTCACTTTTAACATTATTAACTACTAAGTACCAAATATGATTGGTATGATTTTCAACAGATTTCAGAGACAGTGGCTACATTCGTCCTTCCAAGGCCCATCCTCCACGGAGACAGCTAAACAAAACAGGCTGGCCAGGAGGCAGAGCCACAGTGGGACGCTGGTGTGGGCACCCCACCACAGAAGGTGAGAGCCATGCTGCCTACGGGAAGTCTGTGATGCTCCAGAAAGGCTGAGGAAGCGCCACCCTGTTTGCAAATACGCGTTCCCATTCAGCCTTCCTGTCATGGTTAAACCACGAGACCTCATTCACACCTCATGCCACAGACAAAGGCAACAAGCACAGCTGCACAGCTGCTTCCTGAACGGCCCATTCAAGGGCTGAAAACAGAACCTTGGCCTCGTTGATTCTTTGTTCTGCTTGTGCCAATTGGTCATACAAAACATCCTAAGAATCACTGTTGAATTCACGTTGTTGGCAAAAGATACATGGGTTCTCTGCAACACTGCTTAAAGCATCAAGGATTTCTCAGCCAGGCCGCCAAAGAAATTAAATTACCGCGGATAACCAGACAACCCTCACATTATCCAGTACAAACAAGTATGCTAAGCTAATATCTGTTTGCTGAACAAAGACTGATTCTACATACTTTCAGGTGTGGCAAACTCTACGTGTTTAAAAAAAAAAAAGAAGAAGAAGAAGAGACTGCATAAGATCACCCCCAGCACTTCCTTTGATTTCAGTGAACCTCAGCGAAGTTCCCTGAAGTCTCAACACCACAAACCCAGCACCAAACTTGCTGGTATGTTCTCCTCCCACATACCCCTGCAGTACGAACATGCAGCATCTGTTTATCAGAACAACTCTGGGAAAGTTTATCTAATGGAAATGAAGTAATTATCCACATTTGTAAGTCTCATTCCAGCTCAAGCTTCTCTCAGAGCTTTCTCAAGGCTCATTTTTCTAACTCTGCCAAAAAGCTGGGCAGTTAGAACACTAAGTGAAAAAAAAAACTGCCTTATAAAGCAGTGTGTTATCCTCTAAGTTACCTGTCATAAACGGAATCATCATGCAGGTCAGGGATTCAGAAATCTACAAAAGGAGCTCAGAAGTGTGCAGTAGAATTGATTAGACAATTTAATGCCCTGGGGATGATATTACTATATTTAAAAATATTTAGTCCTTGTTCTCAGATTAATTCCATTGTCTCACATATCTGTAACTACAGGACTAGAGCACAGTTGGGAATATTCTCTGCCTCTCCCATATATTGGTCATATATTCACTCAGCCAGCATTTCTGAGTGCTTGCTATGGTAGTGGGCCCTGGGAACATCAAAATAATTCAACAAGCCCAGCCACTGCCCATGCTAGGTGGGCATGAGGTAAAAACAGTCCATGTGGGGAGAACACTACCACCACCACCATTACGGTATCAGGGATACTTGCAGAGATAGTGACTGTTAGCTGAAGCAAGTCTGGAGAATAGGCGGAAGCAGAATGAAGACAATGAGAAATGATAGATTTTGTCGAGCCAGAGGTATAAAAGAAAATGGCCTCTTCTGCTTCCTCAACATCCTTCCAAAAACGCACACAGAGAAGAGGAAATATGGGCACTGAAGTTCTTGTATTTGTAACAAAGTTCTCAATTTCTATTTTTTGCCAATGATATCAAACTGAAATTTATTCCTTCTGATTCTTAACAGAGAAAATCTGTTTGAACACTTCAACTAATTGGGTTAGGTCTTCAACTCATGACTCAATGTAAATACCCACCCAAAGTGAGGCTCTGTAAGCTGTGTGCGAAATAACTTGTAAATGCTGTGCACATCAATTCATTCTAGAGACACTCCTGTCAATCTACCAGAAGGGGGAGGTATTGTACAAGACATTTGTTTCACTGTTATAATTCTCCCTTAAAGATAAGGCCACAACCAGTAATTCCTGTGCCTGTCATTCATTTCAAGAAGTTATAAAACAACCATAAAGGCAGTGTTTTACAATAATACAGTGACTAATTACGTCTTAATGGCATCATTCCTACCACCCTCCTTCACTACTAATTCACCGAACTGACCTTGACAGGAGCTAATGCTTCACATGGAGGAACACAAAGGCATATCTGCCTTCAACATTGTCCTGCCAGTGTACACTTTTTAAAGCACACCTCCAGTTACTTTACTACTACAAGCTAAAAACGGGCATACTGAATTAGGAACTCCTCAGCTTGGTAACGGGGATCCTCCACATTGCACCTCACCCACCTCTGCTGACTGTCCTTCCCTCATACCTTTGCTCACACCCTTCTTTTAATCCCAGGTTGACTTTCAACCCATTCTAGAAATAACAGAGCCATATATACAAGAACCACTTTAGACACCAGCCCCTTCACAGACCCTTTTAGAAGACAACTGCCAAACTCACCTCCTTTAACATCTTGGTACTCTCACATGATGTTTATATTGGTCCTTGTACTAAAATCCTCCATGTTCTTGTCCCAATACATTTCCCAATGGCCAGTGGGACCCTGTCTGCAGCCATGCCTCCCCAACACACATGCCACTTGCCAGCAAAATCTTTTTCTTTTTACTTTTTTTTTCATGGTATAACCCAGTAGATAGATCCTATGGTTAAAAGAAACTCACTGAAATACAATGTACAGATGATATACAGTATATTACAGAACTGTACACCTGCAACCTGTATTTTTATTGACCAGTATCACCCCAATAAATTCAATTAAAAATGTTCATATCTATCAAAATGTCCATGAGTATGGGCTGATTAAATAAAGCACAGAATACTGCAAAGTCATGAATAACTAACAAGGTCCATCTACACAGGGCTAACATGAGTAAGTCTGAGATAGCAAGTGGGGTAACAGCAAAGCGCACTGGTCTGTCTGTACCACCCAATGAAGCAAATGGGGAAAATCTGGGATAAGGCGGTAACAATAAAGCTGCTTTTTTACTATATAAAAAAAGATTTTGGGGTAAGGAACAACACAGAACATTTACAGAACACCAAGAGTAAGAAAGCCAGCTGCTTGGGGCCGTTGATGACAGGCAGGATGGAAACAGATTAGAAACAATAACAGACATACTTGGGGATTACGTGTGTTAAACTCACTCTATTTGCAGTATGAATACACAAGGGATGTTTATATATAACCAGTTTTATTACGGACAAGGCAGAGTCCGGCCCGGAAACAAAGCTGGAGAAAGGAAATGTGTGTGTCCATAAGCATGTGCAGTGGGCAGTCGTCAGGGGTCTGGAGAGGGTTCTCAGGAAAAGAGTAACCAGGATCAACCCCCCAACCCCCAACCCAACCCTGGCGCTTTGTAAGGGATCCACAAAATCGAATGTGAAAGGGTTGAGGAAACGTAGAACTATTTAGCATAAATCAAAACATCAGAGGAAAAAAAATACTGATTCTAGCTTTTCCCTCTTTTTTGATAGTAAGAATCCTTAGAGTGGAGAACATGTCCTCTATTATTAAATTTTTAAATTACTTTTTACTATTTTTAAATCATCACCATTATTTTATTTATTGTTGAAAAAAGCTGAATTTTCCTGCTAAAGAAAATAGCTAATTTTTAAAATACATGAAGATATGATGAATAAATAGCTTGTCAGGATAAAATATCTTTATAAACATTAATAAAATACTTCCAATTCTAATAGAGAAAAATGTACACAAGCTAATCTTTGTACGTAAGCATAATCACAAAATGCCTAGCATAAGCCTTAAGAAAACACAAAATGGGAGCAGAGCCGATTTCAAATCCTGCGCTGCAATACGCCCAACCATGTCTCCGTGTGTCCACAGAGTGGGACAGCTGGGCCAGAGCGAGGGCATTATAAGTAAAGGAAGACTCCACTCCCGAGACTTTACTGCTAAAGGAGGAGTAACAGCAGACAGTGTAAAAGCAGAGTTGTATCATTTATTGAGATACAGTTGGGGGTTGGCAGGCAATGATAAAAGAAGACAGCCTGGAATGCTTCCGGAGATGTCAGACATCCTTGCTTTTGTTGCTTAAGCCCCTTTTGATATCCTTCCTCCCCCCTTGGGTTTCATCTAACCAGTGGCTGCTGTAGCCTTTCTCTCTAGGTCTATGAACTTCTCTTTTCATTAATGCCACCCTTCTAATACTCTGATCGTCAAAATTTCTGCTCTCAAGACACAGGTCTGCATGGCTATCCAAAGCTATGGCAGCAGTGATAAGGGACCCAGGCTGCTAAGAGTGAGCTAAGAATGAGGTTGGAAGGTACAGCATTTGTCCAGAAGATAAGAGTTCCTCCACATGTTTTAAGATCCGAGGTTTCAAAACAGCAGGGCAGGCATGCTCACACTGGGCCACATTTCTGACACTTTTGAAAATACAGATTCCTAAGCTCAAAATGCAAGGACTCTCATTCAGTTCATTTGAATTAGGGTCTTGGAATCTGCATTTTTATAGCTCCCCAGGTGATGCTGATGGCCAGTCGGGTACATAAACAATGACCTTAAGAGTTAGAGAGACCTGCTTCAGCGTCCCCAGGGAAGCAGAAGGCTCAGAAGAAAAAGTCCCCCAGACATGGAAAGAGAAACCACAACTCCTGCCTTGTCCGCATTAGTAAGGTCCTATAGCCAAAAACTCTGCTAAGGCAGAAAATCTAACTTAAGACATGCAATCTTGAGAACTCAAGATGAACAGATAATTCACCAAGTTCTTGGATACTTGCCTGTTTACCTCCCCAATTCCAAGGCAAGTGCAGCTTCCACCACTTGCCCTGGCATCTCTGATTATTACCATCTGTACCTCCTCATTTGCCTGCCATCACTCTCTTCCCATCTCTCATCTCAGACTAAGGTTTTCTGTGTGCGAGATCAGCACTTCTGAATGAGAAAATTGACTTTTCCTGTGTTCCCAGCAAGGCTGCCCTAGTATACCTGACTCTCAGCTGCTTGACTCATTAATGAATCAGTGCTCACTGTTCATCTGGTTGTAAGAAAGAGCCACCGAGCTGAGGAAGGAACAGTCAACTCTGCATCGAAGGACCAACCAGCTCCAATGTCCAGCCCTGCCACCTCCCAACTTGGGCAACTTATATTTTCTGAAGCTCTATTTTCTCATCTGTAAAAATAGGATTAGTGGTTCCTCAGATGGTTCCCGTATAGACTGGCTGCAAAAGGAAATGATGCAAAGGAAGCACTCCTTGATCACATGTGTGAGAATACGTATCTCAGTGTTCTGATCCAATCCTCATAGATGACTTTTCCCTTTCGGTCCCGGCTGCCCCCTCTGTCATTCCTGCCCCACTACCCTCCAATACAACAACAGAACGGAGGCCATGGACTTACTACCCACAACCCAGTGCAGTGCCTGGTCAGGTTTTGTTTTGGCCCACGAGACATTAGGTGCTCACAAATTTGGAAAGTATCTGATTTTTTAAATTTAATCTTTATTGTATTTTTTCCCATTACCATTTAGTCACCTTATACCCCTTCTCCCCGGCATCACCACTCTGTTGTCCATGTCAATGGATTCTTTGTCTTTTTTGCTCAATCCCTCCACTCCATCACCTCCCCCACCCTCACTAGCTGTCACCTGCTCTCCATCCATGACTCTGTCCCCATACCAACATGTAAAATCACAGCGCAGCTCCAGGAGCTGCCCTGCCAGGGTTTGAATTCCATTCCAAGGGCAGTGGGACCTAGCCTCACATCTCTGTGCCTCAGGTTCCTCCACTATTAATAAAAATATGAGTAAAACCCACCTGGCTCACGCGCTTATCGTGAGAACTCAGTGATTAAAACACATAAAGCATTTAGATCAACTAAACACATGCTCAGCACTCTGGTTCTGACTGAAGTGGCTCGGCCACAGACGAGGCCATGCTGGGTCCCAACAAGCTCCGGCTGAGTGGCAGCTGGTCTTGCAAGGCGTGACCTCTCTGCTTCTGCACGGCTCCCCATTTCCTAAAGGCCATCCACGGGGCCTCCCTCACTTCTCTGGACCACCTGCCATCAGATGACCACATATAGGACTATCCCTTTGGCCTCGGGCTTTGCAACTCCTAGTACCAAGAGGAAGAAAAGCAGATCCAGGGAAAAAAAATAACTTCCTCCTCAGTCATGCTCACTAACAGGCATGTGGTGCACTCCGTGGAGAAGGCAAGAAGCACAGGAGAGTGCCTGGAATGATTAATGGCTGTGTCTAAGACAGGCAGAATAAACAGCGCCTCCTGCCATAAATCACCCAAGCTTTGAGAGCTGCAACTTGGAGACCAGTACTGCCAAATCATCCATTTGATCAACATAATGTTTACATCTCTAGGACTCTGCAATGTCCTGGTAATAACCAGGCTCTGATGGCTCACCGTTCTGTCTGTTTTTCTGCCCATTTACCTGCCAGACCTCACTGCAGCAGAAACCAACCAGCCCCAGTATGCACACTATTCAAAGCAGCAGTGTGGACTGTATAGAGCCTCTCCAATCCAACGGTGGGTCCCTCGGGCCTCTACTGATGCCATTAAATGGACCAACATGACTACTAAGTTTGTATATGAGACATGAAATAGGACAATGCACTTTGTCAGGGAAAGGACTTGGGTCTGATTTAGTCACTACCACACCTGCAGTCTGGACACTGCTTACTACACATACGAGGTACACAAAAGTACGGAGGACACTAGCTGGCAGTCTCATAAGCATGTGAATAAGGACCACCAATTATTCTAATTGTAAACGTATATATTATGTTTTTAAATCGAACTAAGTTCAGCTGTTAGCCCATAATTTGGCAATGGACCACATGAGTGTGCAGGAGCCTTGTAAAGAGATTTTCAGACCACCGCTACTTTCTTATCTGGTTCTTATCTGAAACTGAGTCACACACTCTGACGTGCGTGGCCTCTGTAGCCAAATTCTGAGTACTTCCAAATCTAACTGCACACTATTATCCAATGGGAAAGACACTGGTGTGCTCTGCAGGAAGTTAAAAATTATAATACTAACTTGAAAGTAACTAAAACTATGAAGGGCCTGCCTCTCGCTTTCAGAACAAAATCATAAGCACCACAAACCTGGCAAAAGATTAACACGTGGTGAATTTATCTGAAGTCCTACTCATGATCTACCTGTCAGTAATGCCAAATATGGAAAAATCAATGCTTAGAAAAACAACAAGAGCAACACCTCTTACCTAAAAGATGTGGTCACTGGTGTCAAAATGCTTCTTTACGCAAATGCTAATTCTGCATTTCCAGGTCACTCCACTCACCACTCGTTTATGGACACGCTAGGTTGTGTGGCTGTTGGTTTCCCCTCAGGAGGTGCTTCTGAAAGAACCACACCTTACCTACCTCAGATACCCACCATCGGTTCTCCACCTCTTACCACATGTTGAATCTGGCAATGGCAAAGTTTCAAAAGAATACACATTGAGGTTGTTGCCTACTGTTTATTTGCCAGATGATGAAAAGATGTAGCAAAAGCAACAGAAAATTTCAAGAAGGAACAGGACCACGAAAGGGAAGAATCCAGCACAGAGGCCAGCCAGACACCCACAGAGATTCAAACATCTCTCCTTCCATTTCCCAGCCTTGAATAAGTTCTAGCTGGCCAACTCTGCAGTGACACTCAACCCACTATCTTGTGGTTTCTGTCAAGTTCCCAATTTGCGTTTGTCCTTGAGACGAGGGAGAACTTGGTGTGTAACAGTCTTAGTCTGGAGTACACAGTGAGACACATTCTGGATGAGTGCTCCCCGACTGGCAGATGAGAGCTGGAGGCAGGTAAGGAGACAATGTTTCCATGAGTGAGCCGAGTGTGTGCGAGTGGGGCGTGCAAGTGGGAAGGAGAGGTCAGAACTGAGCAGCAGCAACGCTGAGGACAGGGGACCATCTGCATTTTCCCTTTTTGTTTGAGTTCTGTAATTGGTGGTTATGGTAATACATTTGCTCATGCTGCTTCTGGAATCCAATCTGAAATTGTATCATTGATGATTATTTGTGATTTCCAACTGTGGTTGTCAAAATATATCTGAGATGAAGAGATAGCAAAGAAAAGCTTTAAAAGGCCTTCATCCAGGAGAAACATACCCAAAGCTTGTACCTGTGTATCAAAATTGCCTCTAAAAGCTATGAAGTTAATTATTACAATAATATTTAAGAGTCCATGTGAATATGTTTTTGCTTGCAACTGCATGTGTGTGGAGATACACGGTTAGTATCTATTTGCACATATACTTAAATAGGTAAAAAGCTTTTTATCTTTTTTGTTATTGGGATAAGTTAACCCCAATTACCTAGTAAGATATTTATTTACCTTTAAAGAGAATTATGAGCTGTAGAAACATCCATCTTATGTATAGAAAACATTTGAGTTCATATGTTACTTATTATGATCTATGACTAATCAGCTCAATTATTTAAAATACTTTAAACATTATAAATTTAAATTATGCACAGGGGAATTGGGACAGATCTACACTCTCAGCATATTCAACCAATCTCATACAATCCATTTAGTCCAGAGATATTTTTTAAGGACAACTAATCCTTCAAAGAAAATAAATCAGAGGTCACACTGGTTAAAAAAAAAATACACTGTAGTCTGCATAATTATGTATGGTGTCAGATGGGTACTAGACTTACATAGAGGTGATCACTTTGTAAATTATATGTGTCTAATCACTATGTTTCATATCTGAAATAATATTGTATGTCAACTTTAATTTTAAAATTTTTTAGTTTTTAAAAAACAGATTTAAAAACAATTTTAGCACTAAAAATCTAAATATTGATAAGTTAAAAAATAAGAAAACACACTAACTATAAAATATCAAAATAACATTTTATGAATTGTGAACATACCAATAAATTTCACTTAATAAAATCTATAAATACACACATAAAAAGTATGCACACCCATACACAATTGCACACTGGTAATACACACATACGCTAAAAATGGTTGTGTTTGTGATAGCTGAGTAAGGAAGACATGAGGAGACACCAAGATCCTCAAAGCGTAAAGACTCATAAAAGGAAGTGGGCAGGGTGTAGAGAAAGAGATGTTACAGAGCCCATGTCACAGCAGCTGCCCACCGCCACCCAGCGGTCTCAGCCTGAGCCTGAGCACAGCCAGCTCCTCAGCCCACAGCGTCAATCAGCACAGCAGGAACACTGCTACACCCACCTCCCCCCTCCACTCTACCCCACCCATCACCAATCAGCCCATCTTCAATCATCTTCAATCAATACTTCCACCCCAAGTACATATTTGTAGGGGAGTCTTTATAACTCCCCGATTATAGGAATGTTCAATCTAGTATCACATATCTATATTTGGGTAGAGAGGGAGTGTTAAACTAAAAACATAAAATTGTAATCATTCCTGACATCTTCAAAAATAATACAATGGGTGGAGGAGGAGTGGTAGAAAAAGAAAGTCTCTCAAGTCAGAAGAACTGGGGGTTGAGGACAGGGGTTGGACAGGGAAAACCACACTAAAACAGCCAACGGGTACACCAGGCAGCAGGCACGCTGAGCTCCCTGAGCCCCATTCGCTCATCTCTAAAATGGTAATGACATTAGTACATGACTACTCATGAGTAAATCAGATAATATTTGTAAAGTCATTGACACAGTGATGTAGGAAGCATTCAGTCAGTGTGGGCTGACATCATTACTGTTATCATTAAATCAATGCAGGTATACAGGTAATTATATATCAGACCATTGGCAAATATAATTTGGACATTTCAATATCTTTGTATACCAAAATAGGTAAGATACAAAAGCACTTACAATAGTGCTTCTCAAACTTTGCTGCACAACTGAATTGTCTGGAAGCCTTGTTAAAGCACATACCCCCAGGCCAACTCCTAAAAGTGTCTGCTTCATTAAGGCGGAGTTGGGGCTTCAGAATTTGCATTTCTAACAATTCCAGGGTGATACGGGAGTCCACACTTTAGAACCACTGATCTATAAATGAATTCCTCATACACATTTGCCTTACTAATAAAATTATCTACAAGTTTCTCATTTAAACTAAGCCACTTAATAAGGACAAAATAACGAATAAATGCTTAAAAAGTAAAGGCAGTAATATTTTCCCCCACATAGTCAAGCATTACGTTGTTCTTGATCAAGAAAGGAAGGGAGGGAGGAAGTCAGAATATTTCTAATTAGATCTAAAATACTTCTGAAGTCAACTGCTGAATAAAGGAATATTGTGGCCTAAAACTATTCACTTTATAAAAAACCTCTAATGTGAATTTAGATATTGAGGCTCCCTAAACTGAAGTCTCTATGGTAAGAAATCAGAGGTCGCATTTACTCCAATTGGTTTCAGCATTTCCTTGGAAGTTAGGTTGGTACCAGTTGAGATGTCCCAGCCTCCCGGATTAAGCGATCTCTGGAAAACCAAGAACAGGCCAGTGCAGAGAGACACAGGTTGAATGAGTTTATTTGACCATCTTCCTCAAAGGTATCCTCACCTGTAGCCGGCTCTCTGGGACTGGAGAACTGGACAATAAAGAGTTTCTTTTAACTGAAAATTACATCATCAGTGCAAGCCTATTCAGGCACAGCAGTGGTTCTCAAAGTGTAGTCCAGACAAAACACATCAACGACATCAGTGAACTTGTGAAACATGCAAATTTTTGAACCCAGACCTACTGATTATAAAACTTTGGGGGTGAAGCCCAGCAATCTGTGCTTTATTAAACTCCCTAGCTGATCCTCTTGCACAGTTTATTTTGAATCGCACTGTGTGAAGTGACCCTACATCCTGGGACCTCTCCAGTTTTCACCTGCTGTCGGACAATACTGTAGAGTCCCCCTTTCCACCTCCGCAGTGTCCTAGGTTGGACAATAAATTATGTGGTCACCCTTACAGTTGAGACTAGATGCTACAAAAGGGGTTCATTGGTTGGATTCTGTTTACTGCTTGGGGCTGCAAATTAGCTTCAACTCTTGTTGCTAATATCTAGCACTAAACCCACAGCCTCTGTGAATGCTAAAACATGCATAAAAATCTAGGGAGAGGTGGACAGCAAGTTGGAGGTATAGGCAGGCATGGCTCACCTCTTCACACAACCACATCAAACTCACAACTAAAATATAGAACAACCATCACTCAGAACCACCAGAAATCAAGTTGAATAGAAGTCTAACAACTATGGAATTAAAGAAACCACATTCATCCAGACTGGTGGGAGGGGTATGGACAAGGAATGAGCTGGTCCCTCATCCATGTGTAGTGGAAAAATATTTGGGAGGGATTTCTCAAGAGCGAGCAGGCCCAGACCCATAACAGGCCCCCCAGCCCAGGGTTCCAGTGCCAGGAAGATAAGTCCCCACAACTTCTGACTGCAAAAAACAGTGGGGATTGAGTCCCCTAGGAAGAAACTGCTGAAGCCCCAAGCAGTTCCTCTTAAAGAACCCACACACAGACTCACCTTCTCAGGCTCACTCCCTCTGAGCTCCAGCTCTGGGCGGCAGCTTGGAAGGGCATCAGGGGCATACTGGGAGAGGCTGAAGTGTCTGGCACCAGGGAAAGCAGAGGTCATTGTCCCTTTTCTGAACCCTCCCCCCATGGAGCTGGCAGGCTGGTGGCATGTCTGAGACTCCATTAATCTGGCTAACACTGTTAGACCCACTTCCAGATCCCCTAAAACTCTGCCCCACACAACTTAGGGACCCACCCAAACTTCTTTTCCATTTAAATAGCTGGTCTTGGCACAAGTTTCACAACTTCCCAAACCTATCAAACAAGCGACAGCTGGCCTCAGTGAGCTGCAGGCTGGGCACCAGCAGCAGCCAGATTAGTTTCACAGCTTGGCTTCACCTGGGAGTCTCCAAGCCCAGCACCAGTAGCAGCCATCTCATGCTGTATAGCTCAGGCAGGATGGCCCAGGGGCAAAACAAAGGTGGGGGTTGACCTTTGCCTGAACCACCTGGGAAACCCCAGAGCCTGTGAAACCAGTGGACAGCTACAGACCACACTGGAGCACCACCATCCTGCTCCCACCCAACTAATCCTCCACAGAGGGTGGAGGTTGGTGGTCAGTGGTCACAGCCAGTGCTTGCAGCTGACTGGCCTGGGTAAATCCCTCCCATCAATCTACCAACAGCAACCAAGGCTCAGCTGCAAGAGGAGGGTGTACTCAGCCCACACAAAGGGTACACTTAAGAGTACCCAGTTGCGTGATAGGGGAGACTGTGCCACCAGACTCTACAGTACACCTCCTACATTAGGGCACACTACCAAGACACAGAGTCAAAGCATCTCTACCTAATACATAGGAATAAACACAGGGAGAGGCTGCCAAAGTGAGGAAACACAGAAACATGGCCCAAATGAAAGAATAGATCAAAACTCCAAGAAAAAAAGCTATACAGCTTAGCAATTATTGGAGATTAGCAATCTATTAGACGCAAAGTTCAAAACGCTGGTTATAAGGATGCCCAAGGAACTTAGTGAGGACCTCAGCAGCATACAAAATATCTCATCAGACATGAAGAATTCACTAATTGAAATAAAGAAAAACTTACAGGGAAACAACAGTAGAGTGGATGAAGCCAAGAATCAAATCAATGATTTGGAACATAAGGAAGCAAAAAACAACCAATCATAACAACAAGAAGAAAAAAAAATCCAAGAAAATGAGGATAGTATAAGCAGTCTTTGGGACAACTTCAAGAGGTCCAACATTTGCATCATAGAGATGCCAGAAGAAGAGAAAGAGCAAGAAATTGGAAATGTATTTGAAAAAATAATGAAAGAACCTTCCCTAATTTGGTGAAGGAAATAGACATACCAGTCCAGAAAGAACAGAGAGTTCCAATCAGGTCAGACTCAACGAGGCCCACACCAAGACACATCATAATTAACATGCCAAGGGTTAAAGATAAAATCTTACAAGAAGCAAAAGAAAAGCAGAGTTACCTACAAAGAAGTTCCCATAAGACTGCAAGCTGACTTCTCTAAAGAAACTGCAGGCAGAAGGGGCTGGCAAGAGGTATTTGAAGTGATGGAAAGCAAGGATCTACAACCAATATTACTCTACCTATCAAAGCTATCATTTAGAATGGAAGGGCAGATAACATGCTTCCCAGACAAGGTAAAGCTAAAGGAATTCATCATCACCAAGCTATTATTACATGAAATGTTAAAGAGGCTTAAATAAGACCCTTAAATAAGAAAAAGAAGATCAAAACTATGAACATTAAAATGACAACAAACACACAACTATCAACAACTGACCTTAAAAAATAAAAACAAAAACAAACTAACCAAACAATCAGAACAGTAACAGAATAGTACATATGGGAATCATTTGGAGGGTTAGCAGCTGGGAGGCAGAAGTGGAATAAAGGGGGAAATGGTGCAGGGATCAAGAAGCATAGTTGGTAGGAACAAAATGACAGGGGGACATTATGAATAGTATAGGGCAGGGAAAAGCCAAAGAATTCATGCACATGACCCATGGACATGAACTAGGCAGGGAATGGGTATTGCTGCAGGGAAGAGGGGTACCAAGCAGAGAGATGAAGGGAAAAAATTGGACAACTATAACTTCATAATCAATAAAATATACTTAAAAATATCTAGGGAGACTAGCTGGAGAAACCAATTTCAATAGAAGTACCCTATCCTATCTTCACAAAAAAGTACTTGCCAACAAACTATATAAAATCTAGTTTAAATTCCCAGCTTCCTGAGTAGCATGTGGAATCAAATCTCCTCCATCAAGTCTTTAAAATCCTCCTTTCTAATCTTCTGGCTCCTCTAAGAGAGTTTTCTTTTCCTGACAAGCACCCTAGAAAAGTACAAACCTACCTAATAGGCAATTTACTAGTCTTATTTTTATAGTAATGACTTGGCTATGTTAAGTCACAGAAAAATCAAGTTTGCTACAAAGCTTCTCAGTCCACCTGTTCATTTGAAGGCAAAGTAAAATATCAGTCATATGCTTTTGGACCTCATCAATTCTCGTTCCTTTGAAATCTCTGTCTTCACTCAACCTAAATTAAATTATTGCCTTTTCGCTCTTCAGTGATGTCTTCCATCTGTTGTTCCTTAAAAACTTCAAAGGCCTTAGATATGTTCTGACCCTTCATCTTTCAGATCAGAGAGGGGTGGTGGCTTCTACTCAATTATCCAACATCTGCTGTTGAAATTAGGATCTCAAAGAAAAAAGAAAAAGGTCAGCTATTTGGTTGTTCAAGGTTTGCCCAATGGAGATTGCAGTTGACTCTTGAACAACACAGGTTTAAAGTGTACAAGTCCACTTATATGCAATTTTATTCAATAACTAGTGTAAATGTGTCTTCTCTTCCTTATAATTTTAATAACATTTTCTTTACTGTAGCTTACTTTAAGAATACTATTATAATCCATACAAAATATGTTACTCAACTGTCGGTATTATTGATAATGCTTCTAGTCAACAGTAGGCATATCAAAGTTTTGGGGTGAGTCAAAAGTTATATGTCGATTTTCAAATACACGGGGGATTGATGCTCCTAATCCCTGTGTTGGTGAAGGGTCAGCTATATACACTTTGGTGTGGTCACTTGGGAGAAGAATCTGATTCTCAACTTTCCAGGATCACACACATTTTTATCTCATGGTTGAACTACTGAAATGATTCACACCAGGCAGACTTGAAATGTATCAACTTTTTCTTACGGGAGAGACACCTGGCTAGAAAGCAGAACTCACCTGTTGCTTAATGGATCTTCCCAGTGAGTTCAGCCCTAAGGTCAAAGGTTGGTAGGAGCTCAAAGGAGGCTTTATCTAACTAACATTTCCATCCTACTATGGAGGATGAGAGAAATCTCAGTCTCATTCTAGAGGTATTTCATTCATTCATTCAACAAACACTGATTCCTTTTAAAAATATATTTTATTATGTTATTACAGTTGTCCCATTTTCTCCCCTTTATTCCCCTCTGCCCTGAATACCCCGTCCCACCTGCATTCCCCCACTTTAGTTCATGCCCATGGGTCATGCATAAAAGTTCTTTGCTTTCTACATTTCCCATACTATTCTTAACCTCCTCCTATCTATTTTCTACCTACCATTTATGCTACTTATTACCTGTACCTTTCCCCCGCCCCTCTCACTCCCCCACTGATAACCTTCCATGTGATCTCCATTTCTGTGATTCTGTTTGTTCTAGTTGTTTGCTTAGTTTGTTTTTGTTGTTTTTTTTTTTAATTTTTAATTTTTAGGTTTGGTTGTTAATAGCTGTGAGTTTGCCGTCATTTTACTGTTCATATTTTTTTCCTTCTTTTTCTTAGATAAGTCATTTTAACCTTTCAGTAATAAAGGCTGGGTGATGATGAACTCCTTTAACTTGACCCTATCTGGGAAGCACTTTGTCTCCCCTTCCATTCTAAACAAAAGCTTTGCTGGATAGAGTAATCTTGGATGTAGGTCCTTTCCTTTCAGGACTTCGAATACTTTTTTCCAGCCCCTTTTGCCTACAAGATTCTTTTGAGAAATCAGCTGACAGTCGTATGGGCACTCCTTTGTAGGTAACTGTCTCCTTTTCTCTTGCTGCTTTTAAGATTCTCTCCTCTTTAATCTTGGCTAATATTGTGCCTTAGTGTGTTCCTCCTTGGTTCCAACTTCTTTGAGACTCTCTGAGCTTCTTGAAAGTCTATTTCCTTTGCCTGATAGGGCAAGTTCTTCATTATTTTTTCAAATAAGTTTTCAATTTCTTGGCCTTCCTCCTCTCCTTCTGACACCCCTATGATTCAGATGTCAGAACGTTTAAAAATGTCCTGGAGGTTCCTAAGCTTCTCCTCAGTTTTTTGAATTCTTGTTTCTTTATTCTCTTCTGGTTGAATGTTTCTTCCTTCTGCTCCAAACCATTGATCTGAGTCCTGGTTTCCTTCCTGTCACTGTTGGTTTCCTGTAGATTTTTCTTTATTTCACAAAATGCAACCTTCATTGCTGCCTGGGCCTTTTTTATGCTGTTGAAGTACCCAGTGAGTTCCTGGAGCATCCTGACTACCAGTGTTTTGAACTATGCATCTGACAGGTTGGCTATTTCTTCGTCCCTTAGTTGTATTTTTTCTGGAGCTCTGAATTGTTTTCATTTGGGCCTTTTTTTTTTTGGTCTCAGCAGGCTGTTGCATAGTAAAGGGTGGAGCCTTAGGTGTTCACCAGGGCAGGGCAATTCACGTCGCTGCATTGTGACGCTGTATGTGGGGTAGGGGGTCTTAGAGGGAACAGTGCAGCTCACTCCACTCTCTGCCAGTTTTCGGTCACTTCCCCTGCTACCCACAATCAAATTGGGCTCTTCTGGTCCTAATTCCCGGGTGGGTGGGTTTGTGAGCATTCTAGGACCCTGTGGGTCTCTCCAACAGACTCTCCTGTGAGGCTAGGAGTTTCTCCTGCTGCAGCCTCAACCCCCACATAAGTTTTTAGTCAGAGGCTTTGAGGTTTTATTGCCCCGTGCTGGAACCCTGGGTTGTGCGGTCTGTCTTGCTACCCAGTTGTTTCCTCCCGGTTTATGTGCACGTGAATGTGGGACCGCCCAGTCCACCAGCCACTGCCTTTCTGCAAGTCCTCTCCATCTGGTTGCCCGTCTCCACCCCTCCTGAATGTGTCTTCTTTAACTCCTTGGTTGTTGGACTTCCATGCAGTTCGATTTTCGGTCAGTTCTGGTTGTTTTTTGTTTTCAAATTTGTTGTTGTCCTTCCTTTTTTGTGTGTGAGGAGGCACGGTGTGTCTGCCTATGCCTCCATCTTGCCTGGAAGTCCACACTGACTCCTTACCACGCGGCAGCCATGACTCTGCATCTGAGGAGCACTGTGCCTGCAGCGGCATCCCAGCCTCAGGAGGCTTACATTCCAATAGACAAAAAGACAAACACTTGCATCTTCACTCTTTCTTCTCTAGGAAATGATACTTACTCAGTTATAACAACATTTGGGCATATTATAACTTAATAGATGACATTTTATTTTCTTTATACAAATTTGGAAAGGATCTATTTCTCACCAGAATCCAACAAACATTTACTGATTTGACACAAATTCTTGACCAAACCCTAGTTAGGAGCTAATAGCCCTGCATGTACTAATGTCAAAATGGAATATGGAAAATCATACTAAATTCAGTTAAATGTCTTAGCAGTTGACTTATGGTGTTTAATATTCTCTCCTTCCTGGCCCCTGAAAATACCTGTCAGCACAAGGATCTCACTGCCTCTTTCTCTACTATAAATATCTCTGCCAGAACCACCTTTACTGAAGTGAAAAAAGGAAGAGAGAGGATATGTTGTGAGATGAAAGGAAACCCAGGATTCCGGTAGAGGCCCCTGTTGTCACTGAGCCTACTGAAGAGCGTGAATGCTGAACCAGTCCCCACCCCAGTGCCACTGAGGCAAGTGACAGGCTAGTCCCACCTCACCCCCTAAAAATGGACTGTCTGACTTGGTTTTCGAAAGGGATAAATACCTCCTTAAAATAACTTATTTTAACTTAATATACATCATGTATACCTTTCGCCTAGTCATTGGGTATTGTAGCAAGACTTTGTC
Organism: Tonatia bakeri; assembly: GCA_004024845.1. Taxonomy (NCBI): domain Eukaryota; kingdom Metazoa; phylum Chordata; class Mammalia; order Chiroptera; family Phyllostomidae; genus Tonatia; species Tonatia bakeri. Next base: position 74,478 of record PVIA01001342.1, on the reverse strand, counting down.
TGAGTACGGGTCTGCTGACTAAAGTTATGCACTGATTTTCCTTCATAAACCATAAACTTACCACATCACCATTCATGTCCAGTTTGTTAGTTTAGATCAACTAACAGGAGAAATTTTAAATACTTGAGAAGCCACATGAGTAAAAATAACCTAGACCTAGAGACCTAGACTATTAATTCCTCAAAAGACCCAAGTCTGTCCTAGCCTAGTAAGGAAATGGCACAGTAAAGTTTCTCCACAAATGTTTTATAGATGGATAGCAAAAAAGAGGATCTTCACAAACTAAATATGTCATGGAAACAACATTCTGCCTCCCTAGTTTTTATCTAATTCCACTCCTATCCCACCTAACAGAAGGTGTCTGCCACACTTTCACTAAAGGAGACAACCAGACCGTGATTTTACCAATCCAAGTAGCATGTACGCATATGGTGCTCAAAGAATGACTGGCATAAGAATAGTGTTTATGGATATCATTATCATTGCCATCACCATCTTATTTGTCAGTGCTATAATACAGTAGTTTGATGACAAAAATAGTGAAAGCCAAAAAGATATATTCAAATTCCAGCTTAACTCTTAGCCTCTGCCTACTCAGCTTATTCATCTATAAAAACAGGATAAAAACACCTATCTAAGTAGAACTATTGTAATAGTTAGCATAACACTTGGTGCACAGCTGACAGCATAAACTTAACATAGCAGATTCACATTGCAACAGATGCCTTCTCCTGCTTGCCTACCTATCAAACCTCCATCCAAAGAATCTACTCTCGGTTTCTATGATCAATATTCAGACTAAAGTCTCCAAAGGCAACATCATACATTACCTTCTGCAAGTGTCTCCCCTTCTTTTATTCCTTCATTAGTTCACCAAGTATTTGCTGAGTACTTCCCTGTGCTAGGCACCATTCTAGGTGCTCGAGACATGGCAGTGAATGAGATCAAGTGCCTGATCTCAGAAGTTTATAATCATGGGGATGGAAACACAATAAACCAATGACTAACACAGCATAAGAGGAGTTCTGCCATGAAAACCCACCGAGCAGGACTGGGGCAGAACATCCTGGGGAGGACCCAGTGGATGAGGTGCTCAGGAGCAACCACGATGAACGTGAGAGGTCAGAACAGGAGACCTGGTGAAGTGGGGAGGACCAAGAGGGAGGACTCGTGCATGCAAAGAGTGTATTATATAATAAGTACGTTTGTGAAAAGAGAATTTTAATAATATCTAGAGTCTAGACAGCCTGTGTTAAATGTTAAGTTCATTCGATTAGCAACAAACTGCTTTCCACTGAATGGTACTGTGAATATGAGCCTAAAAGTTTCTTATTTAGGGATTTCTAGATACATTCTATGATATGTTTCAAATATTTCACAAATTTGTATACATTTTCTCTTTGATAGTTCATGTTCTCAATTTAATAGAGGATTTCGAATGCTTTATAATTTGAGGTGTTAAAGGAAACCTAATTACAATAAGTACTCACTTAATATCTTCAATATGCTCTGTGACTTTAAGTGAAACATGGGTTTGTTAAGTTGAGGGGGAATAGCAGCAAGAGGCCAACACAGCTGCAACCGAAGGGATGAGGCAAAGAACAGGGAGTATAGTCAGGAAGGGGGCAGGGTGCGGGGGGGAAGAGGCCGCGCCCAGCCAGATCTCAGGGGATACTGCAGGCCAGGAGCCAAACCTGATTTTATTCTTTCACCCCGCTGTGCCTGGGTGAGTTTGAACAAAGACTGCCAAGATGCAATCTGTGTCCTTACAGACTCCTTGCACATGGCTGGGGAGAACACTATGGGGCTGGGAGAGAGGGGTATGGAGGCAGGGGGACCAGATAGGAGACTCCTGCTTCCCAGCACTGACTGTGGCTGAGAGGAGTTTTTAAATACACAATTCTGAACTGCAATTGAGGAGAAAAAACTTCAGGGGAAAAGGTAGTCCTTCAAATATAAATGAGAGAACGCTCCATAATGGGTTATGTGCACTCTACACAATTGTGTATCAGCTAATGAGTTTAGGGTTATTTGTTAATAAACCTAAGAAGGTCACAAGAAGTTTGCAATAAAAGCTCTTTAGTGGTTTCCTCTTTCTTATCTGACAAAGCACAGTGCTACATGAAAGCACACTGCCCTCATGAAAGAGGGCAGTTCTTCATTTTACAGGATAGCATGTGATTATTTAGTTTTATGCTAAGTGAACACAAAACTCTTCCTAGTACCCCACCACATAAGTGTTACAAAATAACGAAACAATTATAGCAGTGGTACTAAAGACCAACTCAAAACACAACCTTCAAAGTTTTGAGGCAAATGTAGAAGGAGGTGAGAAAATAAGAATACAGAAATACCAGGAAATAAGAACACAAGAATACAATAAGGAAAATAAGAAATAACACAAGTATCTATTAACAGGGAAATGGTTACATCATGATTCTTTCCCTCCATGGGATGGGGTGCAACCATTCTAAAGAAAAGGTAGAGCTTTAACACCTGTCACGGAGAAGCCGCCCAGACAAGTGCTGCTTTGCCGTGGGGACCTGGGAGCAGTGGTAAGAGAGCCCAGCCTCTGCCCACACTTATATGCCTCTCCAGGATTTAATAATGGCTAACATTTATCAAGGTCCTTCCACACTTTAAGCACTGCACAGGTGCTCTGCTTACCTCATTGAATTTTTACAGCAATCCAATGAGATACAGAGTTACTCCCAATTAACAGCTGAATTAAGTATTTCAGTCAGATTCAAACAGCGGATTTGAATCCGCTATTTAGTGGGGGAGGAGGGCTTTGAATCCAGGAATTCCTACCCTTGTAGCCCACATACTTCACCTTTACATCACACATCCCACAGAGACGGGTCCTAACTCACTGAGTGTGTTAAATCAATTTGCTCTTGGATTCTTCCTTTCAAATAACATTAAAGAAAATATTTCCACTAGTGTTCTGGGAAACAATTTTAAGGAAAATTAAATTAATGATGAAACATATAAAAGTTGTGACATTTCAGAAAGCTAGGATTCAAACTGGCATTAAACTCAAGATCAAAATGCAAGGCAACTTTACAAACAAACATTCTTTAAAGGCTCCGTGACATAATAATGCTGTCAGCCCTCACAGTAGATGTGGCCTTGTGAATGCCACATCTATGCACTTCCTTCTGGTTCCAGCTGTTTGTGAATTGTTCAGCACAGAAAATGTAACATCAGCAGTTTAAAATTAAACAAATGCTCATCATTTTATGGCAAGCTGGGAAGGTTCCGATCAGCAGGTGTTCTTTTAGCAGTTCCACACGTTGATAACAAAGGAATGGAAAATATTTCAAAATATGGCTAAGGATAAACCAAATCACTAAAGGGTCCTGGGGTGGCCTAAAAGCACAGGACCTGGGCACACTCCTGATTTGCTGATCTACCTCTACACCTACGTGGTCCACACAGAAATGCCCTACTCCTTACCCCTCAACCCTGGCGCATCCACGCACATGTCTCCTCTCCACCACTACCATGCCCACCCACAGTATTCACAGCAGTGTGATCTTATCATTCCAGAGGACTGGCAGAGGGTACATTAAGACTGAAAACCACGGCATCTCCCTGCCTCAACTCAAATCCCTACCAGTTATGTGACTTGGGCAAGATGCTTAACCACTCTGTGCTCATTATCCTCATTCAATTAGTATACATTAATAGTACTTACCTCATATATTAGCTATCAGGTTTTAATGAGTTAATATAAATAAGGAATCTGGAATGGTATCTGGTATGTCATAAAAAAATCCACAAATGTTAAGCATTGTTATCACTGCCACTGTTGTAGTGTGTAACCAGGCAGCACGCACTCCCCTGCAGTGTCAAAGCCGCCCAGTGACTCTCACCTCATATCTTACCATTTGCAACCAAATAACTGGTTACCCAAGGACAAGTGTTCCAGTGACCTTCATTTTCTTCTGTTCACTTTCCTGTATTTTCTGATTTTCCCAAGCATTCCTTAGTGTGTGTGTGCGTGTGTATTTTTTAAAGAAGCTGTTTAAAATAAAGCAATTCCTCACTGAGTCCCCTTCCCACCCTTCCAGCTGGGCTGGAGAATGCTAGAAGCTTCGACCAGATCAACTCTGTGGCCCAGAGAGCAGGTGTCAGGACCACCCCACAAGTACCACGCTGACGCTCACGCAGGGTCCGGAATTAACATCTGGAGAAATCTCAGTGCACGAGCTCTCCACAAAAGGCGGGGGGAGGGCAAACCACAGGCCAAGGCTACACATGCTACAAAAAAAAGAATAATAATCAAGTTCTCAAAATACTCACTAGTGTGTGACTCAGAATCTAGCAATTCTAACAGGATATATTCTGAAAATTAAAATGCACAGTTTATATCAGAATACTTAATCAGGGCTTCCCAAACTCTCCACGATTATATAAAATGTGTTTGTACATTTTTCTAGCTTTCTGACTTTTATCCAGTCTGAAAGATCTTCATAGCTTAAAGCTGCTACAAATTGTTGGTTTAATAGTGACTCTCAAACTTTAACATGCTTGTTAAAACATGTATACTTGGGCCCAGGCTCAGGCTTTCTCTTCTGTTTTTGGTTGGAGGGGTGGGGTGGGGTGGGGTGGGTTAATCCCTGAGAATTCACATTTCTAGCAAGTTCTCAGCAGATGCTGCTGGTCCAGATCCAGGAACCAAACTTTGAGAACCACTGGCTTAAGGAATTGTGTGGGCATTTTGGCTTTTTCCTAAAGGTGAGCAACCAACCTCCCTAATGGAAGTAATGTAAGAAAACTAATGGCCATTTCCCCATTACATACTGGTGAATCACCACATAGTGCCTGCCAATAGAACACCACCATCACTGCCACCTGCGTCTTTCTTTTTGGTGGGGGGTGAGGGTGGGTTCCAACATTCATATGTGCCAGGCACCTCCCTAACCTCTCTCATATATAGGCATTTTGAAATGAAGGTGAGGAAGAGTATAGTGTACTTTTGAAAATCCACCTCACTGTTGTTTCAGAATTAAATGCACTAATAAAACATGCCTCTGAAGATGCTCCCATCAAGAGAATCAAAGCCAGTGACATTCAGTCATTAAACACTTTGGGACCGCTAGACAATGCTTGATAGGGGCTAGACTCATCCAGGACCTCCAAGAACTCAGTCTGGGGGATGGGAACCTGCAGGCTGACACAATGGACATGACATTCTCAGGATAAAAAGCAACACTGAGTTTGTGTAGCTGTCTGAGCACAACCACAGCAGGAACAGTATTCTGAACAGGGCAAAATGATCACAGTCATTCACACAAATACAAACTTCACTAGTTTTCTAAGACTAGGTCCCAATGCCTACACACCCAAGAAAGTGATCCTCAAGGAACATGAGTTGAACTAGGTTAATTGTCCTTAAAAACTAGTTTTAAAAAGATGCTACTGGAGCTAGGCTAAGAAGGAAATAAGAGTGAACATAAGTTCCTTATATGTTCTGGTAATACCAACCCTTAAACAAACAGCTTTAAGCTGGATAAAATTATGCCCGTGAGTTTGAACAGGCCTCATTCCTCTTCCAGCTGAAGCACACGCATGCTCCGCTACCCCACACAGTCTCCTAGCCACACCATTAATACGGTGAGGATCCCCTGTGTCCCCAACTGTGACCGGAATGCTGTAGAGTCAACCAAAAAATAAAAAATGCCACAGCTCCCCCTCAAAATGCTTACAAATCTGAAATAATTATCACATAACAAGAAAGGGGTCTGGGTCTAAATAATTTACAATTAACAAAAAAGGATTATAGAAGGGAGAGAACAGGATGAATTAACACAGGGACATCACAAAGGAATTAGAACAGAGAATAATAACTGAGCAAGTAAAAAAAAGAATCAGGCTAAACTGTAAACAAGGATCTTTGTTTGGAAAAGCGAAGAATGTGGAATCTAATGAGCAAAATCAACAAACAAAATAGAAATAGACCCATAGATACAAAAACAGACTGACAGTTGTCAGAGAGCAGGGGTTTGAGGGGCTGGGTGAAAAAGGAATTAACCAAAAATTAAACAAATGAAACCCACAGACACAGATAACAGTGTGGTGACTACGACAGGAAAAGGGGGGTAGGAGGTAAAATAGGGTAAGGGTGGATAAATGGTGATGGAAGGAGACTTGACTGTGCGTGCTGAACAGACAATACAATATACAAATGACGTACAGCAGAACTGTACACTTGAAACCTATATAAGTTTATTCACCAATGTCACCCCAATAAATTCAATGAAAATTTCTAAAAAAGAAAAAGAACGTAAAAGCTCTTTTAAGTGGTAGCGGAAAGATTCTTCCTGGAGACTAGAACTGTTTACACTAGTAGATGCTCAATGCCCTGGCTCACAGTGGACAGCTACCCCGCACCAGGGCAGCCTCCACTACGAAGAGAGACAGGGCGACACCTGTGTGTCTGGGGACTCACTTTGAGGTTTAGGTAAATCCAGGGTTTTCAAAAGACTCTGCATATTCAAAAGTTCTATTCTAACTGTTTGGAGTGTAAGAGCCTTAGGGTGAACTACATCCCGGTTTGTTCACTCTGCAGTCCCAGCATAATTATAATTCATGCTCCTTTTCACTCTTGAGAGTGTCTCCACTTAAATGATAAATTATAAGGTCACCCTATCCATCTGTTTTGGTTAAGCTTTTGGTAAAGGAAATCTCTTCAACAGAATTTCCTGAATGTACTTCAGATCAGCAAGTTTCTCCTCAAATCTTAAAGGCAAGGAGAAAAATATATCACACTTCAAACGGAGTGCCTACTTCCAAAAGAAAGCCAGATGTTCACGGTGCTTCTCAGGCACAAGGCTCTCAAAGAGAGCTGTGTGGACACAGCCCCAAGGCACACTAACTAATCAAACTCAAACAAAAGGAGTTAAACAGGTTCAACACCTCCAGTGAACTTTTTATTCCAGGGCATTCCACTCCCAAGCATTACCAAGTACTTTTGGGGGTGTAAATAAGTCAATTTAATTTATTACTAATGATAAATGTATATAATTATGCATTTAATACATATACAAATACATATATCAATACAAGAAATAAGTGTCTTCATCAAAAAAAAATTTAACTCTTTTGAATAAAACACACATGTGGACACACCAAACACCTATAACATCCAAGCACTATTCAAAGAACGGTCAAACATCTCAGTGGCTACATTATCTTTCAGCCCCATGGGGCGGGGCTCCCTGGCTTACGTGTGCACCTGCAGGCTGGATAACAGGCTGACCTGATGGCCCTCTCTCCATTCCAGGCCCACCTCAGGAGTGCCTGAAGTACATAGCTGGTATTCCAACCAAGTCACAAAAGGAGGACACATTCAAATACAGCACTCAATATAAAGTTACTAGACAGGGTAGATTTCATGGAGGTTGTCTCGTTCTTACATACTCTTACCCATAAAGACATCTGACCCAGAAAGTACCTCACATTGTTCCAGGAAGGGCTGAGGTACTTGGGGTAAAGAGAGAAACCACTACCTCTTGGTCCAGGTACAACAACACACAGGCCAGGGGCCCCACAGCAACTGACCATGAATGGTCCAGGAGGCTTCTAAGCAGAAAGGAAGCCAGGCTTGAATTAATCGGTTGTCTCCCTAGTGTTGTGTGTCCATATATTGTAATTTCCTAGGAAAAGGGATCATATCCAAACAGCAACATTCTCCTTATAATCTAGTATCTCCATCACCTTCTAAATATCAACTCATTAGGATTTTATTTTTTTGCTGTTCTAGATGTAACTTAATTTTTATTATAATATAGTTAATATATAAAATTATATTAGTTTCAGGTGTACAATATAGTTATTTAACATTTATATACCTAACAAAGTGATCACCAGGAGGAGTCCAGTAACCACCGGACACCACACAAAATTACTAACAATGCTGACTATAGTCCCTACACCGTGTAGTACCTCCCCATGACTTACTGATTTTATAACTGAGAATTTATATCTATTATTCTCCTTTACCTGTTTTGCCCTTTCCTTGACCACCTTCCCCCCGAAAACATCAATTTGTTCTCTATGTCTACGAGCCTGTTTCTGTTTTATTTTGTTCGTTCATTTTGTTTTTTATTCACATATAAGTGAGATCATGTGATATATGTCTATCTCTGTCTGACTTTTTTAACCTAGCATAATACCCTCTAAGTCCATCCATGATTTCACGAATGGCAGAATTTCATTCTTTTCTATGGTTGAGTAATAATATTTTACACACACACACACACACACACACATCTTCTTTATCTATTTATCAATGGACACTTAGTTTGCTTGTACTGGAAAAACCGCACAGCTAACACAGAAACAAAAATGAAACTAAGCCACTTTCTTACACCACATACAAAAATGAATTTAAAACAGATTAAGGACTTATGTAAGAACAGAAACCATAAAACTTCCTAGAAGAAAACATAGGCAGTAAACTCTTTGACATCGGTCTTAGCAATATTTTCTTTTGGATGTATCTTCCCAAGCAAAGGCAACAGCAGCAAAAATAAAAAAAAAAATTAAATTCCATTGGTTTTGAATTACTAAACTACCTAGAAAGCCCATAGTTGCAAAATGTGGTGTAGGCTTATTCTAGAACAAAGGTCTTCTAGATCCATACAGTGTTCAAACCGTGTGCCTTAATCACAGGGGACCACAGACATATCTCGGGAGCAACAACGGAGGGAGTGAACAGGTAGGCTGGCCGCTCTCCGTGTCTCCGTCTGCAGTCAGAGGTGCCCTTTTATCTGTTTTATCCATCAGGGTTCTGTTTGACATTTCAATAGAAAAAAAATGGGTTCCACTGCTCTGCCACTCAAAACAACACACACACACACAGAATTTTAAAACAGGCTGCTAGAACCAGAGCATGGACAAACATTTTAGAAAGATACAAGAACTGCCAAAAAGCCTGAACATTGTAAAGAGGACAAGATCTTAGATCATTTTTAACTCAATTCTCTTATTAAAATGGTTTATGTCACAACAAGCCCACAAACAGAACTAAAGAAAGTGGTGAGGGTCTGGAGTGCTTGATTATGCCTCTGAGCGGGGGAGCAGGCAGCACCCCAGCCTTCCCACTCCATCACAGGCTGGCCTTGTTTGTGCCTCTGACTGAAAATAAACCCCAAAAGTGGGCCTGTAAATGTCTCAAATTGAAATATGCCCACTGGATCTCTACCTTTACTATTTTATTCTATAGAAAATAAATATAGCTATACGCCAGAAAAACTGAGCTTGAGGCTAAAACACATTGATTCTTAAGTTGTCTACATACAAAATGCCTAAAGCGAGTTACAGAGGAAAGACGGGAAAGGAACAGCACATATTAATCACTATTCAAGTTCTGTAGTATGGGGAAGAGATTTGAAATCTGAAAATTTGTGACTCTCATCTACACCAAATGGTTCAGCGACACTTAGAAAGACGACAGTCTAAACACAGGCCAGAAGAAAACGTGATAAAATACACATCTGTGAGTACTAGTAAGCTCCACCTCAAAATTATGTTTTCTCCAAGCAATCATTATCTTTTAGAGGTAATAAGAAACCCCTACAATGCAAGTTTCCTTCAAGTTTTTTCAGTTGTTCATCAAAAAATAATACTCATGACAGGCAACACTACTTCTCCCCTTCTATGTGCCAGGAACTCACAAAAATATTTAAGTAGATATTATCATTGTTTTTGTATAAATCAACCCAAGGAAGAGAATGCTAAGGCAGAGAGAGATTAAGTATTGGGTTGACCAAAAAGTTCATTTGGTTTGTTCCATAAAATAACTGTAGTAGCACTTAGTTGTCTTTATTCACAACAATTTTGTTGGATTGTATTGTGACAGCTGTCACACTGGTGTGCATTCAAAAAAACAATCAAAATTGGTGAATTTTTGTGTAATCATTTTAATGTTGAAGATGGAAGAAAATAAGCAACATTTTCAGCATACTATGCTTTATTATTTCAAGAAAGGTAAAAACAACTGAAATGCAAAAAAGGTTTGTGCAGTGTCTAGAGAAAGTGACTTGACTGATCAAACTTATCAAAAGTGGTTTGTGAAGTTTTGTGCTGGAGATTTCTCGCTGGACATGCTCCACAGTTGGGTAGACCAGTTGAAGTTGATAGCAATCAAACTGAAACATTAATTTTAAAAAATCAACATTATACCATATGGGAGATAGCTGATATACTCAAATACTCAAAATACGCAAATCAAAAAAGTTTTTGGTGAAAATGAAAAATGTGTCTTTTATTTTGCAAAAAAAAACTATACAAACTTTTTGACCAACCCAATAACATGCCCAAGGACACAGAGCCAGTATGTGTATTAGCCAACATTCTAAGTAAGGCAATCTACTCCACAGACATTATTTTCAACCAATCAGACAAATTACCTCTCACACCCTCAGAACCACAAAATCAACAAATATTTCAACTGTCTTTTAACAGGCAAGATCCTATAAATATTTAGACTAACTATGAGAAGCCAACTGGCACACAGTAAAAGGGGGATTAAGTTGAAGTTGCAGAATAAGAGCTGCTGAGAAAGACTTAAGACATGAAGATGCCTTCCAGGCGAGGTCACTGAAAAACCATTCTAAGTGATTCTGAGAAACCTTGGATCAAAATGGTCTACAATCTCTCATAATCATTTCCTCTTTAAAACCGCACCATTTTGGAAATTTCAGAAGCAGCTGTGTCATGTGCTGCTTTTTTGTCCTGTTGTTTGAAACGAAGTGCACAGCACCTGCCTCTTGGCCAACAGCACATGCTTCATATGTGAAGTTGATAAGTGATACTAGGTTGGCAAATGGCAAGAGATCATTTAGCAAATCCAAACATTACTTTTTTCCCCTATGGCCAACTGAAAACAACCCTCTGTCATTTCCCACAATAAAACAGAATGGGTTAATAACCAGTCAGATGAACTAACAAAACATTTACATAATGCTCTGCTCATGTGAACTTTTATTCTTATCTACGGAAAAAGAAATGTTTCCTGCCTTTACTATTACTTGGCATCTCCTAGGCCTTAAAACAAGAGATTCGTCTAGACATCGCTAAGTAGTGCCATTAGCATCGTAGGCTTTAGTTTTTCCTGCAGGGCAGCAGTCTGATGTGATTTTTGGCAATGAAGAAGTATTTTGGGACCACACATCTTGTCTACAATATGAGGAAAAGTAGCAGGACCCTGAAACCTTCTCGGGATGATGACAGTAAAGAAGAGGGAGCATGCGCATTCATAGGCCCGTGGAGGCGGAGTGGCACCCGGGATCGGGGGTGGAAAGGGAGCCAGGCTTCCTCGCTGAGGGTCTGGGGATGCTGGCCAAAGAGTAAACCACTGATGTATGCCCACCTTTACCAGTCTGATGTTACCACGTACTGCATACTGCCTATTTCCTCTAGATGTTACATCTCCAATTTGGAAATGTTATTCCTAGGGTTACGTATGGCTATGTCATCTGAGAGAGCTTTCCCACAGCCATCATAACTGAGCCAAAGACCTCCTCAAATTTGAGTCTTTTCATAAAAATCAACATTTACTAGAACCGAAAAGCACAGCACTCTGTATCTACCATATATTCAATGATAATCCAATCTCAAGAAAATTATAAAGCAACAATTAGCCTGTGATTATATTAGTAAGAACCCCCACCATTTACTGACCATGCACATCAGCTGAGCACTGCAGGCAGAAAATACACATTACTTCATTTACACTTTGCAACAACTTCAATGCGGTAGGTGACACTGGAGCCCTTTTACAAACGAGAAACACAGCTTTAGAGAGATTATACAACTCGTCCCATGTCCACACGCTGACAAAGAGGCAGAACTCACTTTTGTTTCCAAATGCAACTCTAAATATATTATGCGGGGTTAATTGCAAAAAAAATCACAGAATAATCTACCCCCAATTCTGACTCCATACTTGAGTAGACAAATTTGCTGTAATTTTTTCCTTCATTTTTCCTGGATGAATCTCTAGGCAAAGGTTTCATCTCAGGAGCAGGCTCCGATAGATAGCCTGAGACGCCCTGGGAAAGATGGAACTGCAGGCTGTAGGAGACAGGGCTGTGACTAGCGTGGATGTACGGGAAAGGCACACAGCAGTGCAGATGTCAGCTACTGCTGGTGGGTGCCTGTTACATCCCACGTCCCTGTGCTGAGCAGCATTAGCTGCCATAGACCTTCCCTCTATCAGATGTTCGTTCTCTAGATGTCCTCCCCTTCTGATCCATGACAAAAGTTTAGGTGGATACTTAAGTCACACTCTCAACACATGAGGGTTACCAATTAGTAGGAATCCCCAAAATAGAACTTCTACAAACAAATGAGAGTCACTGTCTTCCTCCCACATCCCTGCAGTTATCTGGTAGTTAGTTCTTCTCCTGAACTACTTCTTATATGAACTTGGTCTCCCAACAGTGTCATCAACTCCACAAGCCAGTCCCAAGCCTATCTATTTATAGCTCAGAAGTTTTTTACTTCTAAGTGAGTGTCTACATTTTTAAATGAATAAAGTCAGGGGCCTTATTTATCAAGTATAATATAATACAAGGCTTGTGTGAAAACCACAAGAAAGCAGCCAGGCAAAGCATCAAAATTTGATGTAGGCTTCCAGTAGCATGTAAGTTTCAACCATGAAGATAAGAATAAAAGACAGTTTTGGAAGGGTATATGTGACATGTGACTTTTCCAAGATGGCAATGATTGCAAGCTGCCAAAAGCAAAATACCTAAAACTGACAACCAAAAGGGCCCTCCAATGAAATATAACAGAAAATGTTTAAGAAGAAGAATCTGTCAACACACAATTCCTCTGCCTGATGTTAAGAAGTTCCTATACATAAACATATACCTGGACTTTATATATTTCTCTAAACGCAGCTGTTAACAAAAGCTTATTCATAGACATACAGTTAAGAACTAACTAAAGGAGGTTTGGCTCAAATTATAGTATTGAAGTGGTAATAAGAGCCAATATTTATACAGAATGTTTACATACCTTAACTGTAAGTGGGAAAATGGGCAGCCTGGGCCATGAGGGAGGCCTGTGTTCACTAGACCAAGAGGGCACAGATGCTGCTGCTGTCTAGTGGAGGCTGGGGAACTGCAATCGCTTTCAGTACAAGTGATGAACCTTGGCTACAAATAATATTCATACAGCTCTAGTTATATAAATAAGGGATACTGACTTATTCAAAAATGGCAGATGTAATTATCTACAGGAAGAGAAGTATGGAGGATAAGGAAGCTAAATCTTCCTCTTCTACACAAAGAAGTCAACAGACCCTTCTGGAAACCAAGAAATGTCCTGCGTAGGAATATCGGGGTTGATACCCCAAAATAATGGGTCAAAAGTGAAAGAGGTGGCTATGGGGGCACAGGAAAAGGACAGGGACTACTATTTTCATTATAGTTTTATACAATTGTTTGATTTCTTGAAGCACATACATGCATGACTTTGATATAAATTTTAAATGTGTTTAATTTGAATTACTAACACAAAAAAATCAAAATTAAAAAGATGTCTAAATTTCTTGGGCTAGAAAAAATAGTGGAGGTTCTCATTTATTAATACAACCACCTTCTGGATGGGGTGCCCAGGGCCTGCTAAGTGAGGGGCAGTGTCCCGAGCCCAGGAAGTCAGTCTGGATGGCCTGACAATACAGGGTGGCAGGGGCTGCAAAAAATCCCTTGCCCTCCTGCCCAACATGCCAAGTGACTACACAAATAACAGAACTGGGGAACATCAGCAAAGATGCGCCACCATCCCCCCCGGCCAGGAAGGAGAGTCATTACTATCTACGATGCAGTATAACATCTGAGGCCCAATCAAAATTCAAATTAAGCACTACAGGAATTCAGAGAGAGGGAAACAGTCCATTAGGGCTCAGTGGGAAGGTAAGGAAAAGCACCACCAATGATGGGGCCCTAGCTGGGTCCTAAGGGATGCACAAGAGGTCAACGGGTGGAGATGGAGAAGGAAACAACCTGATAAAGGCTAGAAGCAAGAGGACAGATGGTGCGTCTGGAAATGGGGTGTGGTCTAAACCCATCAAACAGCACACCCCGCGCTACTGCTGCCCCACTTCTGCTTGGGAGTGTGGGCAGGGCTGGGAGTTCGTTTAGGGTTTTTCTGGCACAATGCGAAACTGCAGACATAATCAACTTCAATACAGTAAAAAAGGTGTGCCTCTTAAATTATCTAATTTATAGAAATACATCTTTCATGTTTAAACTGGCCTATTTTGCCTTGGACAGACTCTTAAATGCCAGACACTGCTATTTATCTTAGGATTACGGGCCCCTGTGATGCCCTCAGGGCTTCCGCACCTCCTTAGCTTTGTGCTGGTGGATTCTGTCAATATGTTTTCCTTAAAATGCCCCCAAAGTGTTGAACACATGAGACTTAGAGATTTGAGTTTCAGGTACCTCCAGTTCTCCCTTCAGCTTACAAAATGGAATGCCATTATAAATATACATGCTCTTTAAAAATACTTTTTCTTTGACATTCTTGCGTAATACTTGCTATTTTTGACATTGCCATCATCATTTAATCCAATGAAACAGAACCAAGTTTTATCTGCACAGCCCCAAGTACTGATTCTGATTAAAATATACACATTTGACTTAAGGTTTCTTTATATCTGAGCTAGTTCTAGAAGTTACTGAATTACAAACAAACAAACCTATTCTTGTATATCAAACTGAGTATTTATAAAAGGCAGCTTATTTTTTTTATCATGGATCTCTAGCCTTCCAAAATAAAAATAAGCATATTAACTTTTACTCTGGCCTTTATTGACATTTGGAAGTCCTGTTTATGAAAGAAACCGAGTGTTGCAAGTAAAACTTCAAAGGAAGAGAAAAATTAAGAAATCAACACATCTGTACCTTTGTATTATTTTAATCACACAAGTAAAAGCAGCAGGTACTGAAGACTAAAAATGGACAAACTGTTGCGCCCACCTTCAACAGCTCCATGAAGCTGGGAGAGACACAGGCAGATGATTCCCAAACACAGGTTCCACACCTCGGGCCCCGTCGCAGGCCCCAGGCTCCTAGGGCATCTGCATTCAAAAGGTGACTAATAATTACCTGGTTGATTAGATGAAGAGGTGCATAAAATCTGTCACTTCAAAGATATTTTTGCTTAGGCTGAAGCTAAACATTTACTTTTTAAGATGACTCCATAAAACAAAAATCAGATACAACTAGAACAGATGTATGTGGATATAATAAAAAGTGAGAAGCAGGCACATGAATGACTGAAATTCTAGAAACAGAGCTAAAATTCAGGACAAGCCAGATGAAAGGAGAGAATTAGTCCAGAGATTCAGTCCAGGCAAAGGAAAAGGCATAAGACCAAACAAGGAGGCAAGGACCATCAATAACTGTGCAAAGTTCAAATAGGTTAGTATTGCTGTAATATAAAGTTCAAGGCAAGTCATGGCAGAAGATGAGCTGTGTCATCACCCAGCACCAGGTCTGCCAGATGGAACGGCATGAACTTACACTGTAGGAGACAAGGACCCACACAAAGGACACAGTCTAGCTCATCAAGCTCGTATTTTACAGGAATCCCTTGGGTGGGTGACTAGAGGACAGATATTGCCAGTGAGGAAGAGATGGGAGGCAGGGAATATAGGCAGAAAATGTCCTTGGCTTTGGAGGAAGCCATAGACATGAAACATTCAGCTGTTAAAAAAAATCATCAGGTTGTGGTGACTGACTGGACAGAAGTGGGTCAGAGGGTGAAGGAGAATGAATGGATATAGTTTGGGCGACCAGTAGACAAATAGCAACAAACGAAAGGAACTCACAGTCAAGGGGAAGTTTTGAGGGGTTTTGTTTTATTTTGTTTGATAATGGTAATACATATGATTGACAAGGAGCTTGCCACCCCAATACAAAGGGAAATAAATAGGTAAAGCAAGTAAAGGTGATAATATAGGTCCAAAACTGGATGACTTCAAAGTAAACAGAATACAGAAGACCTGTGTCTTTCCTCCTGAAAGATACATTATGATTTCATCAATTGAGTGCCAGATAAGAATACAGAGTCCTGGCAACAATTTGTCACATAAAAATAATCCAGCCCTGCCAGTGTGGCTCAGTTAGTTGGAGCACAGTCCTATAACCTAAAGGCTGCAGGTTCAATTCCCAGTCAGGGTACATGCCTAAATTGCAGTTTTGATCCTTGGTGGGGGTGCATATGGGAGGCAACTGATTGATGTTTCTCTCTCACATCAATGTTTCTCTCTCTTCCCTTCCTCTCTTCCTTTCTCTCTAAGAAGCAATGAAAACAATGTCCTTGGGGCAAAGATAAAAAAAATAATAAAAATCGTCCAAAAACTGGGGTTAAACAGGGTACTCCAAAACCATATTTAAGAGAAGGGGGTAACCTTAAGAAAGATTAGGAGACCCAATAGCACCAATTCCAGGGAAATATGTCAGAATCAAAGTTATAATAGACCAGGCACCATCATGCACCAAGTCCACCCTAAAAAGACTTAGGATTCTTAGTCTGTGCCCTCATTTCACAGTTACCTCGTCCATCGCCGATCAAGACTCTCGGGTGAACACCTACTCGCACAGCCTACCCACTTCTTTCCCTGGTACTGAAATGGGAAATGTTCTGATCTGTTTTACTCTCAAATATTTTTTGGGTCTCCAACAAGTTTCAAGGACCTAGTTGAAGCCGTGTGAATTACAGCTTGAAAAAGCCTCCTGACAAATACAGAAGCTATTCTTACAACAGCTTCACAGGAAGAGGTCACAGCTAGGCATGGGAAAGGTCCAGTGTCCTGCCTCCTGGAGGCTGGAGCTCTCACTTGGGGTCACTCACTCCTCTCTCTCAGTACCCAGTTTCATCCCAGCTGCTATTTGGTGAGACCTCGATAATTTGTAACGCTAAGCACAAATCAGATCCAAATGATACAAGCACATCGCAGAGCTGGGCATCTCTAGGACTTGACATTCAAACTACTGGCACAATGTCAGCATTTCATAGAGAACTTTAAATGTTTTGGTTTGAGAACTAATGCAGTATTTCTACTGGTCAACACAAGCAGCCCAGGCAGAAAGCAAAGTATATTTATTTCCCTCAACATCAGATGTTGTACTCAGCTGCTGATCCAATCTTGCCCAAAGACCATAAGAGACTTGAAAAACTGGTAAGTAAGAAAAGCCCGTCTAAGGCAGTGTATATTTAAAGAACATTTGTAATTTCAGTGTAAAGTGGCTTTTTGTGCTTTCCATGTCCTAAAAATATTTTAATGGACAGAATGTCAACTGACAGATTTACAGGTGAGATTAGACTTTTCCAAGTTCAAAGACTAAATTAACTTTCCCCTATAAATGTTCTTTTTAATTGCAAAAAGCAGGTTTTTCTTCCATGCGTTGGTACATTAGACTTTAGAAAATTTCTACTTTTAAAAAAATTATAAACTTATTGCTTATAAAATATAAGAAAGTGTTGTGTGTGTGTGAATAATGAGTTAAAATCAGTTCTGGATATGATAAAGAGCCCCGATACAGCTGGGATATGATGTAATCCTCAGAGCTGGGGGAGTCCAATAAAAAACTAAAATGCTAGAGAAAAAAATGAAAAAGAAAAACAGAAGGTTCGGTCTAAGAGCACAAAAGGCCACAACCTCACTGAAAACGAAAACCAAAGCTGAAATACTTCATGCAAGGAAGCATTTAAAGTCTTCTCTGAATTGCTAACTGCCTGGGCTACTGGTGTGGACTTAATGGTGAGTCACAACTGATTTTTCAAAGGAAAAAACGAATTAAATAAGCCTCACAGCTGCTGTTTTAGCTCTCATTAATGTCTTAGTTTCTTGGTTCTTAACTTCTGATTTCTTCCTCTGAGATTTCACAAACATTTAAATGGCAAGTACTGATAGCTTTTTAGTTTTAATTTCTGGATGGCAAGGATAAACAACAACTTGTCGAACTTATTCTATCAGTTGTTTTTCTAGAAACTGTATGAAAAATGCCATAAAATCTAGACAAGGAAGTAATTTTAAAATTTAATTTGTGCTTAGAATCTACTCCAGTTTATTTTCCAGCCAAAAAGAAAAAAATATTATTTTACAGAACTGCATTTTCCATAAAATTATAAGAATGCTACAAGAAGGGCAGAGTTTTAGAAGATAATTTGCCAACCAGGTACACCTCACCCACTGCTGTGAAAAATATTAAAACTAAATTTAGTGTTTTTTGAAACTCTGATGCTTCTTAACAAATGACTTTTTAAATGGAGAAACTGTAACCTCTTAAGTCGTCTCTCCAATTCATTTTTATACCTACCAATTTTCTTGCCAGTTTTCTCCACTTAAAGAAAGCATTCACAAGAGAAAATCTCTTTCTAAATAGACCACGGACATACAGACATTCGAATATACAGGGCGCAGCACAAATAACGCCCCTGTTTAATTGCAAAATCTTTTATTAGAAACTCATAAGCATGTAATTCTGTAACATAACAATATCACACTCAAGCACACCATATGACATTTTAGGTAAAATGTTCAAATTAAAACTATAAATCATCACACCCTTACTATTACCCAACCAACCACACTCACGTAGGTGTTACTTCTGCCGGACCCTGTATGTATAGATCGTGCACTTAACGTAATTAAAATGAACAGATTAGCATTTTCAACTTCCCTCTCTGTTCTAAAGAACTCTCCACAGTAGCCCCACCAATTTAAAAAAAGATACTTTGTCGCCTTTAGTGCTTCTTCAACATAAAACATTTCACTGGCTGCTAGGGATTACCATGTGTCATCAGATAGTTTGGGAAGAAAATCAGACTAAAAGTTTATTCTAGTAAACATAACCTAGATCTAGGCTTACTTTTTGCCATATGCCCTCTGGTATAATATATACATTTTCTGTGTAATTTTACTAATAACTATTAAATGTATCAGCATTAACCCTATAACACTGCTATTTTTGTAGATAAAAAAGTCAAACATCAGCAAATTCATGAGAGCCAACTTAATCAAAAACAGTCATAGTCTCAAAAGGCAGCCTCAGAAGCCAAGGGGCAAGGAGACCACCAACAACGATGATTTACCTAACTGTTACAGGACAGCCACAGCCAGGCCTTCTGACTACCCTCATACATATAGTCCTCGGCTTCTACAGCCTTTGCACAGCTACTGTATCAAAAATGGGGGTTTCCAGCAGCCAAATCACATGAGGAAAGACCTTCTATTATTGGACCTATTTTATGGATTAGAAAACTAGGGTCCAGAAAGTTTCAGTGAAACGAACAAGATAAAACAGCTAACAAAGGCCAAGGACAGTACTCACAGAAAAGTCATCTGGCTCCAAAGCTAGTGCACCTACACCACCTTGTCTTTCACCTAAGGAGAATGTAGAAACCTGTATGCAGCTATGAAGAAAATAAAAACATGGTGAGAGGCTGGGAAGACCTGGGTAGGGAGGGCCTTGACTGTCAGATGCTGTGAACAGGGATGGCCTCCCTGAGGAGGTGACATTTTAACAGAGACCAACATGAGGCAGCCACACTGAGATGCTAGAGATAGCCAACCACAGACAGAGGTGCCAGGGCTCCAGGCACCTCTGCCCTGGTGAGTGCATTTTAGATCTTTATAAACTGGGGCTTCCATACCACCGTGGTGATGTCGTGAAAGCACATCTACCTGGGTACTCCTGCTATCCCCACGCTGTGCCTGACAAAACTCAGTCAGTCATGTGTGCAGATCCTTGTCAATAGCCCTCACCAGTTTACAAAGGACCAGAAGGCTTCTGTGATTTGTTGGGACAGAGAAAATACCCGCTCAGTGCTTTGCCAGCACTGCAGGACAGATGAGGAAAAGCTCAAAGGGATAGCTAGGCAAGTAAGTTTTGGGTCTTATTTTATTTATTGTTCCACTGGGCCAAAATAGCTAAGTAGAACAATAATCTACATTTACAATGAATACTGGCTCACTGGCCAAAGACACAAATATCTGCTACTTTGCCTTCTCCACATTCCCCACCCCATCCATACACACAAACACACCTGACTTTTTCCACAGCTTAATCACACCAGTGACATTCAAGAGATAAAAGAAAGTTTGTTGGCACTTTTGCTGCTACAGGCTGGAATTTCACATTATAGGTGAAAGAGTCATGGAACTGAGGAGAGGAGAGATCTCTGCTGTCCACCTGGATGAGGAAGTTGGGGGCAGGGTCAGTGATAGTCCAAGTTACCCTGGCCTTCTATGTGTCGGGCCTCTCCCGCCACCTACCAGCAGGGAGGCATGAAACCAAAGGAAGAACACACAAGTTAGATGCCACAGTCACTGAGGGCTTGGAAGAGCTGGGTTCCAATCACAGGTGCTCTGACGACCACGTAGTAAACATACCCAAGACACTAAGAACCTTCATCTGCTTTCTCCCTGTGTAAAAGAAGGGAGTTTTAGATCATTTCTTAGATATTTATGTAACTGCTGGGTTAGGTGAAAATACAAAGTTCCTCTCTCCCTGTGGTACAGACAAGCTAAGAAACACATCTTTTCAACAACAAACAACATCTCTAGTAGTTAAGGCTTTAGAATGACCCTGACCTGCATTCAAGTCTCAGTTCTATAACGTGCCAGTTGTGACACCTTGGACAATTTATTCAAGCCCTTGAGAGTTCAGTTTCCTCAACTGTCAAATGGGGTCACTTCCTTCTTATCAGGACTACAGGAGGACTTAAAAGTGCACACCTGTAGTTCATTCATTTTCACTGCTAAATAAAATTTCACTAGATAATGCGGTTTCTTTTACCCATTCTCCTGTCAATAATCATTTGAGCCATTTCCACATTTTTGCTATTACAGTGTTCTGCATCTTTGTACATGTTATTTGATATGCTTCTGTAAGATTTTTCTAGGGCATATATCTAGGAATCAAAACGCTCAGCTATGGAGTTAGTGAATGTTCAACTTTTCCAAATATTTCCAATACCTTTTACAAAGTGATAAATTTTAGAAACAGAATGCTGAACAGGGAGTTTTTTACAGTCCTGGAAGACTACATACGACACAAGCAATTTTTACAGTGAAGTATATGTGCATATGGATTAAACTCATTTGTTTTAGCCTTGGCAGGGTGGCTCAGTTGGTTGGAGTTCATCCTGTGCACCAAATAATTGTGGGTTCAATCCCCACTTGGGGTGTGTATGGGAGGCAACCAATGGATGTTTCTCTCAAGTGGATGTCTCTTCCCTCCTCTCTCTTTAAAATCAACAGAAAAATAAAAAAATAGCCCTGCCTGGTGTGGCTCAGTGAATTGAAGCTCCAGCCTGCAAAGCCAAGGGTCACAGGTTTGATTCCCAGTCAGGGCACATGCCTAGGTTACAGGCCAGGTCCCCGGAGTGGGGCACATGAGGGCCAACCACACATTGATGTTTCTCTCCCTCTCTCTCCCCCTCCCTTTCCCTCTTTCTAAAAATAAATAAATAATTTTTTAAAAAGTAAAATATTTTTTAAAAATCCCCATATCCTCAGGGGAGTATTTTTTAAAAATCACTTGTTTTAAAAGGAGGAAATGCAAAACCCAAATTCAAGACAGGGTTACCTCTAGAAGGTGACAAAGAAAAGGTAAGGAGGGTAGCAGGGAAGTCTGAGAGACAGTAACACATTTGCTATGTGTCAGGCACTGAGCTCAGGACCCTTCCTTCAAAACTAACATGCACACATACAACACACACACATATGTGTGTGTGTGTGTATACACATATATGCATGTATAATACTGTAATATATTAGCAAAAAAGTACATGTCTACACAAGTATACATACATACATATACTTTCTTTTCCTGAACCACTTAGAAAATAAACTGCAGACCATCATGACCCTTCCTTCCTAAACACTCAGCATGCATCTCTGGAGAATAAGAATAATAGTCACCACGAACAGACCTAGAAAGAATAATCCATGAATACCATCAAATAGAGAGTCTGCATGCAAATCTGGACAACTGTCCCAAAACAACTTCTATAGCTCTATCCTCTGTTTCCCTCAATCACCAATCACAGTTCCATTATTTCATTATTTCTTTTCAGCCTCTTTTGATCTACAACTGCTCCCGCCCACCCCTTCATGTTTGTTTACTTTCCATGAACTTGATGTTTTAAATAGTCTAGAAAGGTTGTTTTACAGAATGCTTCACATTCTGAATCTATCCGATGGCCGATATGTGATTTAGCTTTTTGACAAGGTATGTTGTGTACATCTAACTGAACCATATCAGGAGGCACAAAATGCCAAGTTATCTCATTTTTGATAAGTTTGGTCATTCAGCTGTCCCTGCTAAAATGGTACAATTTTTTCTTTATTATTATAAACAATCTGGGAGTGGTCCTTTTATACCGGAATATCCTGTGCTCCCACAACATTTCCCCAAATGGCTTTTTTCACAGGACACTGTTGCCTGAATCAGTTTTTACACTAAGGTTGCAAAACAGTGACTGTCTAATTCTATCATCCCTTCTGTATTTTCTAGCTGGCTTTCTTTGGTAAAGAACTTCCTCCATTTCACCCTCCCTTTTTTAAATCTGTATTTTTATTTTTTTCTTAATTTATGTTACCTTTGCTGTTCAATTAAAGTTGTCCCCATTTCCCTCCATTACTCTTCCCTGCCCTACCCACCTCCACCTCCCATAGTCAGTCCCCGCCCACAAGGACTAATTTTTGTCCACAGGTCCATTATATGTGTTCCTCGACAACCCGTCCCCTTCTTTGCCCCGTTATTCCCCTCCTCTCTGCTGTCAATTTGTTCTTTATTTCCATGTCTCTGGTTATAATTTGCTGGCTTGTTTGTTTGTTGACTAGGTTCTACTTATATATGAGATCATATGGTATATGTCTTTTACTGCATCCATACCTTTAATACCACTATAAACTTCCTGAATTTGGCTTGTTGTTCAAAAGATTTTCATCTATCACTGTCATTCTTGTGGATATCCAAATTGCCAAATTAGCAGTGCCTACAAGTCCTTTTTTCTATATTTCCCCATTGGTCTTCAGCACTTACTGTTTTTTTTTCCCCTCACAAGGTACCTCAACTCACCCTGTACTTGCCATGTGCCTGATTTCAAATCAGTTCCTTCTCCAAGGAGCCCTGGTTCCTTCTGGTGGGGAGCGGTTCTTACAAACAAGATCAGCACATTGATACTGGGAATCACTACTTCTCCATTGAGAGAGGGTTTTTACTTTTGTCATTTAAGGAAGGAAAGAGCTTGAACAACTTTACAGATATTAGGTTGTCACGACTTATAGGCCTAGAGGTTTTTACTGTTTTATTAAGGACTTGTGCACTTTTATACGTGGAAGGAAAATAGACTCTGGACAGACAGAGATACTGCAAATACCAAAAAAAAAAAAAAAAAGCAATAATGTAAGAAAAAGATTAGAAGCTGGTGTAGGCTACAGTAGAAAAAGAAAGAAAGAGAGGGAGGGAGGGAGGGAGGGAAGGAGGGAGGGATGGAGGGACGGAGGGAGGGAGGGGAATGGTGTGAAACTGGTCGCAGTCCAAGAGAGTGGCGAGCAGGACTGCAACGCCCAGTACAGGTGGCAAGGAGTGCTGTCTAGTCTCATATATTACAGACAGACATCACGTCTAAAGCAGTGAAGAAATGGCATCTATAACACCTACAGGGCACAGCAAGAACTAAGGCAACTTTCTTATTACATACGTATGTGACTGACTCATAGTGAAATCCACTGGAAAAGTGAAAAACAGTAGACCCTTGAACACCACAAGGGTTAGAGGTACTGACCCCCACACAGCTGACAATCTGTAAATAATTTGTGACTCCCCAGGAAGGGTACAGTTAACCTTTTACATCAGGGAAGCAACCAACTGCAGATCAAAAACAGTGTCTCCCATCCATGGATAAAAAACCATGATGGACAAAAAGCCATGGTTGGGAATATGAAAATACTGTTTTCCACCCGCAGTTGACTGAATCCATGGATGTGAAACCCATGGATACGAAGGGCCAACTGTATTTATTGAAAAATTAGGAGTATGACCTATGTCAAATGGAATGGTCTAAAAAAGACACATCCATTCAACAACCGGTCCCACTCTGTGGGCTCAAGAGTCATAAAAAGTAAAGGTCTTTCATCTCATATGCACTCTGAGCACTACCTTTAAGCTGCACAAAAATGCATTTTTCACATTTAAGTCCTGCTCATTTTGAAATGAACATACTTGCTTTGTTGTCACATGCTGTGTCTAACAAAATACAAATTCATTTAAAGAACTGACCCATTTATAAGTTACTGTCAGAGTATTTTATTAAAACCAAGGGTTACTGAGTCCTCCAACATGTACGAAGTACAAAAAGACTTTAGGTTTTCAAGTGTATGAGAATCATTTCTCTGCCCTATTCCCACCCCCACCTCAAGTCCTGGATATTTTTATTATTTTCCTTTGGCTACGTAAGCCTGAATCTAGAACAAATATACAGGTGGTTGATATTTAGCTAAGTCGTTAAAGCTGGTGGTTTCTCAGAATTGATAACCTTCCCCATCCCCATAGCAAAGGGACATGCATTAATGCTCTAAGCCCCAAGATCTGGAGATCTGAGCACTGCATGCTTAATGGAGAAATGCAAACACCATCACAGTGAGGCAAAAGAGGTCAGAGATCCATTTCCTTGCCTGGCCCTAGGGAAAAGAACCATGTTATTTCAAAATAATGCTGCAGAAGAACAGGCTGGAAAAACAGACATCCAACTGGCTCAATCCAATTCCAGACAGAGAAAGGAATCAGTTTCCCAAACTCAGAAGATGGGAGTTTCATAGCTTTTACCCCTCTTACCGAAGTGCAGGCTTGCACTGAATTGCTAAATAACAGCGTAAAATACTGTGGACTTGACACTCACTCCCTATGGCTGAGTGCCACTTTTGCAACTGGAATGGAGGGGCCATGAGGAGCACAGACCACCTTCCTTCTTCCCCCATATAAGCTAGGCCAGATACCCCAAGCACGTCTGAAGGACTGGGCAAAGACTCTGTGCCTCCTGCAGCCCCAAACTACAGTGCAGAAGAACATCAGCCTAAAATAAATGTGGGCATGTAGGGAAATTGTGTGGGGCCTGAGCCAGGGGAAGTCCTGGCAGGTTGAGAGTCCCAGAGACAGCTGATTATTCCATTGCCATTTGAGTCACTCACTGATTCCCCAATGTTTCTCTGAGTCACACTGCCAGTGACCTAGTATCTGACTCTCATAGGAACAGGAACCATGTGATGTATTAACCACTAACACCTCATTTTAGAGATCTAAAAACTGAAACACAGAGGCACTTAGTAACATCCCAGAATCACAGCAAGAAACTGAGCCCTAGTCAAACCAAGATCCATTGCATCCCACCCACATACTTTGCACTGCCTGCCCATTACTCCAACAGAGCAGTAAGAAAGCTTGCTTTACATTCTAAGGCCTAAGCACATGAACTCAGTAGACAGTTAAAGTTTAGCACCAATAAAAGAGCTGACAAAATTATCTCCCTATATCAAAATGATATTATATACACCTACTATTAAAGGTCTACACCACTGGTTCTCAGTGGAATAGACCCGTGGGAGCATTTAAAACTATCTGGAGAGCTCTGATTGTCACAGGTCATAGGGTGCTGCTACCACCTAGTGGGCACATCGGAGGGTACAGCTAAACAATGCACAAAATGGTTCACCCAGGAAGAACTGAAACAAAAAAAATGTCAACACTGCCAAGGTTGAGAAACTCTGGACTATACCAAAAATTGTAGACAGAAAAATCCCTCAAGACCATCTTGAAAATCTAGGTGCAGTTCCTGGTATAAAAGATGGGTGACCATTTTCATGGCCCCAAAAGTTTGGTGCCTGCACCACACCTTTCCCTCCTCCAACAGCTCTCATGATGCATCTGTACAACCACAAGAAGGGAAGACAGATCCAAGTTCTTGAATGCAGCAGTCTTACGCTTTGCCAGAGTTCTATTAAAAGTGTTTTAAGGGAAGTGGTCGGAATTAAAAGTTAAGATTTGGTTTTGACATTATCAGCTTGTTATCCACACTAACCCAGTGCCTACTGTCACACATAACCAAAGGGTTTCCTCTGTTTATAGCAAAAACTCAGATATTTTGATCTTCGTGGTTTTCAAGTCTGACTAGTAGGGCCAGCAAGGACGCCCAGCAGTCAAGACAGAGCTGAGCTTATGCTTTGTTAAAAGAGGAAGCTCACGGGTGCCTGCAATTCAGCTTAAGAAACACCTGTAGATATTTCTAATGTGAGAACTGATTAGCACAGTTTCTCAATTAAAATATGTGACCATAGCGTTCATCCAATTTTAAGTTAAATTCATGAGGTCGATGGGCCACAGTGGCCAGGAGTCAAGAGGATCAAGTCGGACCTACTCAAGAGTTCAGGTCTTAATTTTTACTACAAGGAAAACCAGACTGAAAACAAGGAGCAGCAGCAAGCAGAGACCTCCTTTGCCAGCAGCCCCAGGGAATCCGTGCGCATGTGCATCCAAACCATGTGCACCAGTGTGCACCACTTAGAGACTGGTGTCTTTTGTTTTAATCACCATTATGAACAGTCCAATTCTATGCCTTTGCTTAGACATCAGTGCAGGATACAGAGAGCTGAGTTGAAATCAAAAGTCAGAAACACATTCATACTTTCAGGAAATGTCAAATGAAATGGAGGTTCTCTATGGTGTGGCACCTGGGGGCTAACTGGGGAGAGTAAAGGAATCCATACCTTGTAGACACTTACAACCTTGATCAAAAACAGGACATATATACTCACAAACTAACGCATACATATGTCTTCCCTCAAAAAATACTGACTGCTAAAGAAGAGACTGCAGAAGAAAGCTGAAGGCCTGTGTACATGCTCGTACTCACAAGCAAGCACAAAACATGCTGCCCCACATACCACCAAACTGACTGTGAGTTTGAATACTGTCTGCTCATGTGTTAGCTGTCCACCTTGCTTTCGGTGAGTTACTTAATGTTCTAAGCATCAGTTTCCTCACTTGCAAACTGGTGGTAATAGTAAGTCACTGGCAAGGCTCTGTGTGTCACCCAATACCTCGGCAACCCATGCCCCACTGCTGAACTGGCACCCTGTGTGTTTTGGTGCACGTACCTAACAGCTCTCCCTGCCCAAAACCCCCTCCTCCCCCACTTTGCCTGACTAAAGTCAGTCCACTTGTCAACATCCACAGGCACATAATGTCACCATTCTTGAAGTCGAGGAGTCCTAGGTGCTCCTCCTTCAATGACAGATGTACAAATGTCACATCCAAATGTACCACTTTGGTCCTGGCCACATGATTCAGTTAGTTGGAGTATCATTCATGCACCAAAAAGCTGCAGGTTTGATTCCCAGTCAGGGCACATGCCTAGGTGGTGGGTTCTATGTCCAGTCGAGGTGCATACGGGTGGCAACCTATCAGTGTTTCTCCCCACTCCCTCTCTCTCTCCATCTGTCCCTCCTTCCCTCTCCCCTCCAACTTCCTCCCTCTCTAAATCACTAGAAACACATCCTCAGATGAGGATTTATTTAAGAAAAAAAGTACCACTTTGTTCGACCTTCCCCTAGATTGTGGCCTTCCTAAAAGTTCTCCGTGGCCAGTGTATTTCCACAGTGCCTTGTAAACATGTTCGGAGATATTTAGTGAGCAAATGAACAAAAGGTCCTGGCAAAGGAAGAAAGACTGGGAACACACAGATGCTAAAGACTACCATGCACCTTAAGAACAGAAGAGGTCAACAGGGGGGATCAACCCCATCACAGGCTGCAGAGAGGTCAGGAGAAAAAGACAACTGAGCAAAGAACAAGAAATTAGAAATGATGTCCCTGGCAGTCTATAAGAAGTGGGGTGAGCATCAAACATTAACTGTTCAGAGCAGTGAAGGAAGGTAAGAGGGGCTTACTCCTTCAGGTGAAGGAGAAAGTGAGGTTCCCACTGGCTGAGCCTAGGGAGAGCCCTGGCCAGAGAGAGGAGTCAGACAGCCACCTCAAGAATTTAATAAGGAGTCCAGTCAGATTCCCAGTCAGGGCACATGCCTGGGTTGCAGGCCAGGTCTCCAGATGGGGGTGCACGAGAGGCAACCACACATTGATGTTTCTCACCCTCACTTTCTTCCTCCTTTTCTCTAAAAATAAGTAAATAAAATCTTTTTTTAAAAAAAGAGAGAAAGAGAGGAGCCCAGTAGAAAATGGCTTTATGAGAAGCAAGGAGGATGGTCAGCTGCAGAGAAAAAAAATAGTAACTTCTATGAAATAAACTGGCATGCTTATAATGACTTCCTCCTGGCACAGGTTTTTGACCTAGGAGCAAAGCCACTGTCTACTAACCCATAAGGAGTTACAACATCGGGGGAGGAGGCAGGACCAAGAGTCACAACGCAAGAATTCTAAAACATCCAACCAACCCTGGAAGAAGAAAGGCCAGGAGCATGATGACATGTTAGAATTAATACAACTGAATAGTATAAAATATATTTAAAGACAAAATATATTTAAGAACATAAAATATTACCAAATATGACAAGACTGAAGAAGCAGTCCATATATAAGTACCCTTTCCATTAAACCCATTGAAACTACTCTGGAAACCATCTAGGATATTGGCACCAAAAAGGGAGGAAAAAAGGTACACATTAGGACAAGGGAGATAAAACCAGCAATAATAAGAAAATGGCTTCAGTTAATTTAGAAATGTACACAATGATTACACATATCTATACTATTCCCTAGTGTTATAAAAATCACCTAGAGAACAAATATTCATCTCATATGAAAATATCTCAAATAAATACCCTAGATTAAAGCTTCTGACGTTTGGACTAAAAGGAGCGAGGAAGAAACATCAGACTGTCCCATTTTTAGAACTGAACAAAGACCAGGAAGAAAAATGTTCCTCACAGGTAGGAATTGATACAGGAAGATCTGAAAGCAATCCATTCTCCAAATATATTTATTTCTAATTATGAAATATTTCAAATATACAAAAATAAAAGTTCAGAAACTAATGTTTGCAAAACCAATGTACTCAATCACCTAGTGTTCACTGATAGTAATATTTACCCATAATGATTTCAGAGTTTAACAGAGGCAACAGCACAAGCCCAGCAAAAGCCCCACCGCCCTACACGGCCACTTGCTCCTCCTCCCTCCCCAGGAGCAAGCGCAGCCACGGCCTCAGAGTGCGTCGCCCTGACCAGGGCGCGCATGGCACAGCCCGGGGCCACATGTAATGTTGCTCCATCGAGAACTCAGTCCCTTTGTTGTTGTTGTTTTCTCTAAAGAAAACTTCATGACCTTTTAGGAATGTTATAGGTGAATACAAAATTTCTTTATCACTTATTCTCAAATAGATTTCTATAAAATACATATTTATATTTCCAGGAGACCATAAGAATGAAATTATGATGAGGAAATCTGTAATGAACAAACTCTAGGAAAGATCCTAGATTTCAAGGTTCCTATAATGTAACTTGTTCCTACATGGAAGTCCCAACTACAGGAAAGAAAAAACAAGTTATTTTACCCTCCTCACCAAATACTTACTAAATGTCTCATGCGTACAGGGTCTGAAAAAAAAAAAAAAAACTGCTACTCAAAATGTGGTCACTGGGCTAACAGCATTAATATCACACCCAACTACAGACCTATGGAATATGAGTCTTCATTTTAGCAAGATCCCCAAGTGACGTGTATGCACATTAAAGTTGGAGAATAGCTGGTTTAAAGCACAAGAAATGTGACAACCTAGAATAAGGCAAAACCAAATCCAACCACCCTTCTGCCAAACTCACCCTTTTGCATGCAGATGATATGGCTTTCAGATGTTATCCCTGCACCCATCCATCTCATTGGACAAGGGTTATCACCCAGAGCGATGTGGTGTCCCACAGGACATTTGGCAATGTTTGGAGATGTTGCGTCACAACCTCTCTCTAGCAGATAAAAGCCAGGGATGCTGCTAAACATCCTACAATGCAGATGACAAGGACAGTCTTCCATAACAAACAATCATCTGGTGTGATGGTTTAAAAAAAAATAAGAGAATCCCACCTATGATTTCTGGCTAAAATGATCAATTGTTAACTTCAGTAATTCAATGAATTGATTTGAGTATCTGCTTCCACAGGGGGGAAATAAGCCAGTAACTAAAAACACTTGTCCAACAATCCCAAGTAAAGAGTTTGTAAGTTTTTCACATGAGTTCATAACAAATTAATAATTATTACTGAAAACCAAGACCAGTACCCTAAAACGATAAACACACGTTAAAATATTTCACAATTTCACAAGTTGAATTTGAAAGTAATTACACTGCTACCATACACACTTCTCCAATGAAAACATTCTTGTGTTTATTTAACTCAATTAACTCTTCACTTTCCCCTACGACACAGGATCATTAGTAAAGAAACACTTTGTCCACTGCAAGATAACAAGCATTCACTGGGCTAAATTCCTTCATTGAAGAGACACCTCACACAAAATAAACAAAAATTTAAGGTGAATGAAAAAACCCTCTAGTATTATCATAAGCTCAGGTAATTTTATCAGTAGGTTCCGGAAGAATCATTTCCCTTCTTCAGAGAAAACAGAATGACGGCACACAATCAGAATGGTGGGTGGTGGCCCGTGTAAAGGAGAAAAACGGGGCACTGATTACTCAGAAGATGAGTAATGAACCGAGCATGTTTCTATTAAGATGGATATATTTCTGGGGTGAGCACTGCTGTGAATGGCCCTGTATCAGCTAGCGGCAAATTCCACTTAAAGGGCTCTCTACTGTTATACGCAATATTCTACAGCACAGGTGGCAAACACAAGGCCCACGGGCTGAATCCGACCCTCCACCTTGTTTTATCTGGCTGGGTACCTTGTTTCTACCCAGTGGCAGCAACGAGCTCCTTGCACCTAGTTAAGGAGTAGTTACATTTATACCGTCCTAAAATTACACTCAGCCCTTTGAAGGGAACCTTGAGGTTGGTGTGGCCCCCCCCGTGAAAATGAGTCTGACATTCCTGTTCCACAACGTGAACACACTTTATGTAGCACATCCTGAGACCTCACGTTGCCCTAAAACACAAGCGTGCTCACTATCTACACTAGAATGAATCTTTAGCATTGATACTCTAGCTGTGCAAAAATATGGAAAGAAAGCAATTCATATGATACTATTATACAGCTGTTTGGGGGGCTCATACATCCCATTCGACCACATTCTTTAAAGTTACCAAAGACCCAAAGCCAAGGGATAAAGACTAAAATTTGCACCTTTGCATTTCACTGCATTTGTGGAACAAGGAAGAGTTCTGCCTAAGAGAAGCTGAGAATTTACACACTTGAAAATCTTTAAACACTTCTGCCACCCACAGAGATCTTTAGGGAGCAATGTTTTCATTCCTAAAAGCTCAAGGCTAATATAATGACCACTTTCACTACAGAAATTCAGATATAATCTCAGAATTAACTGCCTTGGGCAGGGCTGGCTACACCTCCACAAACTGGCCTGCCCACTTTTTCGGTTGATCCTGGTCAGAGGTCCATTTCCTTTTTCTTTCTTCCCCCTCCCTTTGCCGTCTTTCATCTTTAATGCTGCTGCAGCAAGCAGCTTAGAAATAGACCAAATAAGAACTTGGGGCAGGGATGGGAGAGTTGTTGGGCCACACCAAGACATTCTTTGTTTTCTTCCTGATTCATTTGGTTCCTATTTATTTTTAAGTTATTGCATAAAATCAATATTTCCTCCACTTGCGGAATGATTTGAAGTCTCAGGTTGTCCCTTTATCAGGGCATTAAATCATCTTTACACCAAAGATAAGTAGGGGAGACTGAGCAAATGTTTCAGCGTCAAAGTGATACACATCTCATTACCTGGTCCTGTTTTTCATGCAACACATATCCCTGCCTTTTGGTCTCAGTATATAAAACTGGCCCCACCTACTGCAGATGCTCTTGTGTCCCATCTCTCTCCATCTGTCACTGTAGAAAAGGCTGCCATTCTCTGAGACACCAAGATCGAGCACAGTAAAATTTGTGCTTACCGGACACAATGTGCTACCGTCAGTACCACTGCTAAAGAGAAAAACACCCAAGAGCTGAAAAATTACTACCGAAGTTGTCCTGGATGTACCTTTAGCTGGTCACTCATGTAGGGTAACCCTTTCGTTTGCTGCTGCTGTATCCAACCAGACAGGGGCACAGGCAGGCAGCAGGGAACCCTTGCCCCTCCCCCCAACTACCATATGTCAAACCCTAACATCCTAAAAGGCAGATTGTTGTCTCCAACTGCTTAAAAACAGGCCAACCCAATCAAGCAAGGCCCACCTGTGCTAGAAGTCTGCCTGGGCCGGCCAGCCCCTGCAGTCAACCTCACAGTGAGAGGCGAGGCAGCCAGTGAGGAGCACCCCACGGCATGCACGCTCAGACTCTGAACACTTAGAGGCACCTGAAAGCACAGTTCTGGACGCACAGCATCAGCACATATGCAGACATATTGCAGCTCAAAAGTATATGTCACAAGACTGAGAAAAATGTGTTTATACAGATCTACAAGCAAAGGAACTGTGGCTCTCACTAAATCATTTCTAGGAAATTCTTCACTATTTCTATATATAGTGACTTCTATAATGTTTCCATACAGAGTAAAATTTGGCTCTCAAACATTTCTGAAAATTCTTCACTATTTCACTACATAATTATCTTATATGATATTTCCCTCTACAGTACTTTAAAATATATTTACATCTATGTTTTTTAATATTGTAAACCCTAATCAATTACTGCAGCTCACAGACTGAGGTGGGAATATGACCCCTGGGAGCACACAGCTTGCCCCTGTGAGTCTGGCTCTTAGAGTGAGCTGCATCTGACCACCATGGAACAAGACAAAACTCATCACTAGTCACAGATTCTTTGTCACAGTGAACAGTTAAAAATAGAAAATGTGGCCCCTTTGCTTTTCATATAAAATATAAAACAAGCTACTGAAGACCTACAAAGAAGTAAAAGAGTATAAACCACTATGACTAGACCAAGTGTGCAGGAGATAAGACTTCCTTCCAAAGGAAGTTCAGAGACAGGCTAGAAATAGACCTACTTTTGCCACCCAGCATGCACGAAGGAAGAGTACGCAGAAGCAAGACTTGTGCGGACAACAACACACCAAGTTTGCTTGTAGGACTTTCTATGTGGAATGTGATTGTATTTCATATCCCACATTTCCATATTCCACTTTCTCACACTACCTTTATTTTACTGACTTCGCTCACTGTCTGTAAAGCACCTTGCTTGGCTCCAGAAATACAAGAATGAAGAAGATAGATTCTCTGACCTCATGAAACCCACAATCCTCCACAATCTCTCTTGTGATGCCTGACTGGATACAAATTTAAGAGCAGGGCTTCAAGTCTTATATTCCTGTATTACATATTTATTTCACAAACATTTTAACTGTCTAGGAATACAATGGTAAAAAATAACATGGTCTTTCTCCTTTAAAGAGGCTTACAAAAGTGGAAGAAACAGAAAAACAAAGGTTGAAGAGACAAGCGCTTCGAGAGGAGAGTGGCACAGAACTGTGAGCACACACATGGAACCCCACGCCCAATGCACCCAGCAAGGCTGGGGGTGGAAATGTCTCCTAAAGGAAGTAACATCAATGCCCTGGCCAGTGTGGCTCAGTTGGTCGTAACATGGTCCCATAAACCAAAAGGTTGCGGGTTCAGTCCCCAGTCAGGGCGCATATGAGAGGTGACCGATCAATGTTTCTCTCCCTTTTCTTTACCTTCTTCCCCCTCTCGAGAATCAGTGAGCATGTCCTCAGGTGAGGATAAAAAAAGTGACATCCAAGCTGAGGCCTCAAGGAGGAGGAGAATTTATCCACCAAGAAGGTATCCATCAAAAACTCCAAGAAGGAGTTTTCCACACAAATGGAAGTTTGTGCAAAGGTCCAAAGTAAAAGAAATCACGGAACCTACAAGGAGTCAAAAGGGTTTAGGACAGCAGAGACTTGCTGCTGGAGGTGAAGGAAGCAGTGATTGACCAAAGGGAGCTCAGCATTAAAGAACTAGAATTTTATTCTAAAGGCAAGGATTTCGCTGAGGGTTTTAAGCAGTATGTTGCTATTACATATAAGATGGGCAGTCAATATTTGCTTTGATGTATCAATCACCTTTCAAAGCAATTTCAATCTCTCCTGTGCCCTAAATCAGTATGTCTGACCTCAGGGAAGAACACAGAGAACTCCCTAACCAAAGAAGGTTCTGAGTGACACTTAGAACAGTGCTGTCCAATGTACAGTAAATATGATGTGAGCCATATATGTAATTTTAACTTTACTACCAGCCATATTCTTAAAAAGTAAAATTAAGCCCTGACTGGTATGGCTCAGTGGGTTGGGCACTGTTCCACAGACCAAAAAGTTGCTGGTTCCATTCCCAGTCAGGGTACGTGCTTGGGTGGCAGGCCAGGCTCCTGATTGGGGTGTGCAAGAGGCAATTGATCGATGTTTATCTCAGACACGAATGTTTCTCTTCCCCTCTTTCTCCCTTGCTCTCTAAAAGTAAAAAGTAAAATTAAAATTTACTAATATGCCCTGGCCAGTGTGGCTCAGTTGGTTGGGCATCATCCTCAAACTGAAAGGTCACAGGCTTGATTCTCGGTCAGGGCGCACGCCTAGGTTGCAGGTCAGGTTCCTGGTTGGGGTGTGTACAAGAGGCAATCCATGTTTCTCTCTCACATCAACGTTTCTCTCCCTCTCATTCTCCCTCCCTTCCCCTCTCTCTAAAATCAAGAAGCATGTCCTTGGGTGAGGGTAAAACCAAAAATTACTAATATATTTTGTTTAACAGAATATTTCTAAAATATCACTTCAAATGTAATCAATATTAAAATATTTTACTTTTTTTGTATGAGGCCTATAAAATTCAGTGTGCATTTTATCCTTACATCACATCTCCGTCTGGACTGGCTGCAGTTCAAGTGCTCTCCAGCCACATGTGGCTTGTGGCTACTGTACTGAACAGTGCAGATCCAGAATGTGCTGTTATCATTTGTTTGTGTTTGTTTTCTAATTTGTAAAAATAATGCAAATCAGTTTTTCAATGAAAAAAAAAACCCACAGAAAAGCTCAGTGTTGAAAGGTACCCCAACTCCCGTATCAGAAATACCAGTTACACTTGGATATGTTATGTCCAGAATATACGCAGGGCAGGCTTTTTAAAGAGTCACATCTGTATCAATAGCTCTGAAACCTGATGTATTAAACAAAGTTCTGAACAAAATAAAACAGATTCTGTTTTTACAATCTCATACCTTCTGAGACTATTTTTAAATGAGTGTACCCTAGAGTTGTGGAGTTTTACAGGGAGCCACCGTCATTTTAGGAGAACGATGCTCCTCACTCACACCACCCACGGCTCTCAGGCTGTCCTGCCTCGCCCGTTCGTTGGTCCTGTCACCCACCACTCTGCATTTCCCTTCCCCAAAGTGGGTAAAAAAAGGAGGGAGGGAAGGGTACCTAGCATGTAACAAAACTTTACTTCAAGAATGTGGTGGGCTTGACTATATACAGTCTTTTGTTTTATTATTTGGCAATTAACTTGGAGGCCACAAGAGCCCTTTAAGACATTATTTCCCGTTGTTTTCTAGGCCTCACCTTCGGGAGTGACAAAAAGATGAATTCCACCACCCCTCAGCCCCCCGAGTCCTGCTCCCGCAACGCCCTCATCCTGCAGCAAGTCATTCCCGTGCTGTACCTGATGGTCTTCATCGCAGGGATCCTGCTCAACAGCGTGTCGGCGTGGATCTTCTTCTATGTGCCCAGCTCGAAGAGTTTCATCATCTACCTGAAGAGCATCGTCGTGGCTGACTTCCTGATGAGCCTGACATTCCCATTCAAGATCCTCAGTGACTCGGGCCTGGGCCCCTGGCAGCTGGGCGTGTTTGTGTGCAGGGTCTCGGCGGTGCTCTTCTACGTCAACATGTACGTCAGCATCGTGTTCTTTGGGCTCATCAGCTTCGACAGATACTACAAAATCGTGAAGCCTCTTCTGACATCTTTCATCCAGTCAGTGACTTACAGCAAACTCCTGTCGGTGATGGTGTGGCTACTGATGCTCCTCCTCGCCATCCCCAACATTATCCTCACCAACCAGAGTGTTAGAGACATCACGCATATAAAATGCATGGAACTTAAGAACGAACTGGGACTAAAGTGGCACAAAGCATCCAACTACATCTTTGTGGGCATCTTCTGGATTGTGTTCCTTTTGTTAATCATTTTCTACACTGCTATCACAAGGAAAATCTTCAAGTCCCACCTTAAATCTAGAAGGAATTCCATTTCGGTCAAGAAGAAATCTAGCCGCAACATATTCAGCATCATGCTAGTGTTTTTTGTCTGTTTCGTACCTTACCACATTGTCAGGATCTTCTACACCAAGAGCCAGACGGAAGCGCACTACAGCTGCCGGTCCCGAGAAATCCTGCACTATGTGAAAGAGTTCACTCTGCTGCTGTCCGCTGCCAACGTGTGCTTGGACCCCGTTATTTACTTCTTTCTGTGCCAGCCATTTAGAGAAATCCTGTGTAAGAAACTGCACATCTCACTAAAAGCCCAGGATGACTCAGAAACGTCCCGATGCAGGAGGACACAAGCAGCGCCTGAAAGCACAGACACGCTGTGATTCCCACTGCCGCTCCCGCACAGCCCGAGGCGCACGTGTGGCCCTCAGTTACCAGCGAGAGGGGCAAATCCGAAACTGGCCAAGACATTACGCATCACCTCTGGGCATTACTATCCAATTTAGTGTGATAATAAATTAAAATGTGAGCTTCCATACTTATGTGTAACATGAAAGAAAAAATAATACATACATCTTTCAATCATACCAAAATAGAAGGTTTAAATTTATAATCACTAATCTGGTCAGTTAATGTAGAATTTTAAATAGCAAGTAAGAAAATAAAAAGCAATCAAGACAATTCACAAGGGTGTCTTCTATCTCTAAACACAAGAATTGAGTTATGGAAATTTTTTCAACAGGCTCATTAAAGACCAACTTAAAAGCAGGCACAGTTTGATAAAGGACTAAAGGCCTGGTTAGAGAAAGAGTCAAGTTTTCTCTGATTTGAAGAGGGAGAAAAAGCGGACACTCAGAAAATCACTTAAGAAATTCCCTACTGATTTATCTCATGGCATTTCAAAAGAAAGCAGATAAAATTTATATACTTTGCAATAAAAAATGTAATTTTTTTCTGATAGCATTTTGAAGATGACATAAAATGCATTTTAAATATGTTCTCTACAGAGACTTGTTAAGCCACTTAATGAGCCTGGAGCTCTGGTGTCAGAATATTTTTAGAAGTGGACTCTCCTGAGGGAAGCTAGGTACTGGTCTGTGTTGCCAGCATCCTCCTCTGTTCAGTGGTGTGAACGAAAGAAAAGGATGGCTGAGCAAAGACACACACACACACACACACACACACGTCAGGCCGGAAACACACATTCTCCTCTGGGGGTGAGTAAAGCAGTTTTTTTAGAAAGCAGCTGGACTTGATTTTAAAAAATCTAAAACTTATAGTAATGAGTGAGAAACTATACATAAAACTTTACACATCACATTTTCTGAAAAAGAAATGAATGTGTGCACATACGAAATGTTTGTTTGCTAGCATATGAGTTATCAAAACAATTCTTCCTCTGCTATTAACTGGTTAGAAGGCATTCAGCCCAACTTTCAAATGTTCTCTTCAATGTTGTAAGTCATGTTTATATATGTCATTCTTTACTGTATATGTGCTAATAAAACATTTTTAATACTCTCAATTTTTTAAATATCAAATTATGAAAAAAAACTATCAGATCACCTCACAGTCAAGACATGGGGTGGTTTCTTTAGTACACTCAATTATGCATGCTAATAAGGACATTCAAATTCTATTTACTACTGTCTTTTCAAAATGAGTATTCCATATGCTCTAGCACCTCATCAGATTTCAGACAAAGCTCAAAAGACACACCTTAAATTGAGGAAAAGAATGGAAAGTTTTTATATAATGTGTTCACTTTTTACCCTTGTAAAAGATCCCTGCTCCCAACTCCGGGTCAAAAGACAAAATCACCAACCTACTAATAACATGCTAGGTCAAAGTAAGCTTGCTGTATTTGTTTGGCTAAATACATTTGCAAAAGAAATTCACTGTGCTTACTCTTCACCATTTCCATTGGCCAGGACAAATCACTAAATGCCGGTGTTTTAAATACCCCTATTGAGCCACAAGAGAAAATGAAAGTGAAAAAGAGAAGATGAGTAGCACCAAGTAATACATTTGTACCACTGCGCTACAACAGAGCAATCATGTGAAAGGCAAGATTTTTCAAGAAGCAACATGCAATGCAGATAAGGATATTGTGAAGCAAGTGAGTAACGGTCACTACATTTTAGAACTCGGACCCAGGGCCACAACAACAAAGAAGGTGCTAGAGCACTGCAGAACTGGGTGACTCAGAGACGCCACTGCAGGGAGGCAGTGGGGACCACTTCCCAGGCCCTCTGTAGGGAAAGCAATAGTGCAGGTCTTCGAGGGCTCAGGCTGCCTTGTGCAGCTTACAAACTCGGTGTCCAAAGTGCTGAGGAAGGCCATGTCAACTCAGTTGTAAGAAAACGGATAATAATAGGGAATGCCGAAGCTGACCATGAGCAGAGAGCTCCAGTCTCACTGAGAGGCCAACAGGCCCTTTAGCTTCAGCCAATCGTTTCTCCGTGTTGTGAAGGGATGTAAAATCAGAAAATTCTAAATTGCTGGGACAGTAATGAAAAGAAACATATTTGTAGACAGAACATAATATACCAACAGCTGCTCTGAAACATCTGAAATGAAGAAATTTAACAGAAAAATATTCAGAAATGGCTCGACTAGGACTAAAAATGCCACTTTAATTACGTTTTCTTTAACTAAACTGAGGTTCAGTGTTGATGCACAATTGATTCAACCACCCATACAAAAATATTCTGAAGTGTTTTTATGAAAGAGACATTTGAGACAATAATCAAGAAACAAAGAAATGACAATCCTATAAAAAGATTACACATGAAACCCACCGACAGAGATGGCTGAACCTTGTAATTACCTTTTACAAAATGCTATCAATGGTAGTGCTTGTTTGGTGGTTATCTCCTCAGGTATTATATTTAATTGATTATGTGATTATAGTTATCTCGATCTTTCTCCTTTTGCCCCCCTCCACCAGAACCCCACTCCCTCAGGCAGTCCCCACTCCATTGTTCACGTCCATGGGTCCTGCGTGTAAGTTCTTTGGCTACTCCATTTCCTATACTGCACTTTACATCCCCATGGCTATTCTGTAACTACCTATTTGTACTTCTCAATCCCCTCACCTCTTCAACCATTGCCCCACAACCCTCCCCATCTGACAACCATCAAAACTCTCTCTGTACCCATGATTCTGTCTCTGTGCTTCTTGTTTACTTAGTTTGCTTTTATATTCAGTTGATAGATATGTATTTATTGCCATTTTATTGTTTATAGTGTTGATCTTCTTATTCCTAAATAAGTCCCTTTACCATGTCATGTAATAATGGTTTGCTCATGATGAATTCCTTTAGTTTTTTCTTATCTGAGACATTCGTCCTCAGGTTCTACACTCTCTTTTCTCATCAATCAAAGCAAAAATTTTCCTTTGGGAAAACTTACCTTTCCCTGTTCTTACCCATATACTGTTCTAGAGCCCATCCTGTCCCTGATACATCAGGGTCAGGCCAAAACTGTTCATCGTTCATGTCCAATTTCACTGGCCACAAGTTGAGATGGAACATGGCCCAATGAGAGCAAGTCCCAAATTTCTGAAGGAATTCTCTAGAGGGCTAGCTGTTGAGATGTAAAGTCTAGAAGTGCTTCTTTCATTTTGCTACCACAAAAGGAAAGCCTACAGCTTTCTATGAGCTGAAACCAACACCATGCAAGGTGGCTAGAGAAGAGGTATGAACTCAGCCCTGGTCCTATCACTGGAGGTTCTCATTATCCCTCAACTAAAGCCATACCCACAACTGTGGACATTCGGAGCCATCAGCCAATAAATCTCTTTTACTGCATAAGCACTATTTTAATTGTATCTCTTTGTGACCTACAAATGAGGAGTCTTGATACACTGGCTTCAGCAAGAAAGGTAATCCAGAAACTCTAAACAGCCTTACACTACGCTGTGCTCCTATTTGATGTAGTAAATTATATGCCATTAATTCTGCAGTCTGTCCTTAACCCACCTCTATTCTTTAACTGACTCTGGAAAAAAAGGGAAACTCAGTATCTTTATTAATACAGAAAATATCTGTAACAGAAATAACATCATAAAAATTACAAATGAAATAGATAATTGCCCCCCAAAATGACACGGGATGTCTCCGGGGTGAACAGCACTGTTTGCTTGGGGCAGGAGGGAAGTGGCGCCATGCAGCCTTCAGAAGTAAAAGCCACTGTTTCCTTTGCTCGCCTATTTATATTCTGCAAGTACCCAAAGGCATACAAGCTTCCATTTCATTATAAAATATCTCCCCCAAAGAAACATCTTTAATAAAGTATAGTTTTCCTCTCTCATATGCCACTTTTAAAAATGCTTTAACCGTTTCATAGCACTGTTTATACAAAATGATTAAATGTTGTATTACTTTACCTGTAATAAATATATTTATAAAACCTTACTATAAACCAGCTACAGGAAAAAAAAATATTCCACAAAATAAGGTTTCAGAGTTGACAGGGAATAGAAGTTACTCCAATCCTATCTCCCCCACCTCCAATAGAAGTTGGGTAAAATTATGGAAGCAGCATTATAAAGAAAGGCCCATCTCAACAACAGGATATTGTATACAAAAAGTATTTTCACTCATAAAGTTGAAGGGCCTCACTGTATAATTCTGTGACTTCTCATGGCCCAAGTTAAGATCTCCCAACACACCTCATCCCACTTCCAAAACACTATCTTCAGTGTTTTGGGGACCCGCAATGCACGACTCTGGGTCAGGGTCACCTCGTTGTTCCGCCCCCACTGTATCAGCATGTCTGGGGGTTCGCCCCTCCCTTCCCAATCCCAGTCGCTGGTGAACTGCTAGGCTATCCTCTCAAAGTGTATGACAGAGTCCTAAGGGCTTACTTTCCTATCCTTCCATCTCCTGCATAAAAAGACACCGAAAAATAGCTTATCATCTCCATATAAAACTTCGTATTACTTAAACCAATTTCTTGATAATCCCTTTTCTAAGCTAAAAGATTTTCTATGTGTAACTTTGCAGCTTTTTTCCAGCCATTAATTATTTATGTTCTACTTTATCCCCTTAGCTTTCTAAAAAAATACCAACTCTCTGACATCTTAGTGACTGAAATGAGAAATTAATCCTCATTTTGTTTGCAAACTAAAAGGCAATTTCAACTTCATATCATAAAAAAATGTATATTTCATCTGTTTGATATTACGAAAGCACTTAGGTGAATAAAAAGTGATTTTTTGACAGGAAAACCAGTATTTCCATCCAATGCTATTTGAAACAACTTTACAAAGTTACGTTCAGGGTGGCCTGGTTATGACAGATGAAGTGCTGAGGAACATTTAATATCTAACTGAAAGGAGTGAAAATCAGGCTGTGCTATGTCAAATAACGAGACAGCACTAAAAACACAGGAAGTCAACACACCTGACCGTCTTCCTCAGACTCCCCTTCCCGGAACTGAAACACTGGATGCTCCCCCACCACCACAGGGCACTGATCTCACCTCTGCACCAGCTCCTGACTGCCCACCTCTTCCCGTCTAACTTCAGAACCTCGCTGCCTCTCACCTAAAGTGACTGCAACCATCCTCGAACTGCTGTCTTGTCCTGCACTTTTTCCCCTAACCCAACACATTCCAACACCGCAGACTTACCTTGCTGCTGAACTGAGAGCTCCTCCACGTAATGTCCCTGAGCTCTCCACTGCTTACTCATTAAAGCATCCGAGGTTGACCAGGTTGATCCAAGATATGGTCTCATCCTTGTCCTCACACAGGTCCTGCTCAGACACTCCCAACACTCAGACTGCCTAAGAGTCCCCAAACATGGTCCCCACAGTCCAGTCTTCTGAATCATGCCCCAAGCACGATGCCGTTCTCCACATCCCAGAGGCATCCCTTTACCCACCTCAGGCACCTCCTGGATTCCACAGGTCCTAACAGCCAGTAGTACATTTGTATCTTGCAGGTTCTGAATATTCCTTGTCACCCCTTCTACACTATAACTTTCTAAAAGTCACAAAAATATTCCGTAGGGTGGGTGCTGAGGTGGCAGCCTACAGTCAATAAGTATTTGTTGTTACCATTTTTCTTTACTTTGTCAAGAAACAAAGATTCGCATGACAAGGGAAAGGGAGAATTTCTCCAAAGAACCTTCTCCTGGAAAGTAACTGCAGAGTTTGTAAAATGCGTTCCGAGCTTTGAAAATGTGTTACTCATGATGTCATTCTAAGTGGACGGACGATAACGACTCAAGTGGAAAAGAAAATGAACTCGGCGATAACCTTTAAAAGTTCTTTTTCAGGGATTTCCCTCCAGTGAATTATTCTACACCCGTGGGTCAAACAGCAGTCACACCTCACAACAGAAAGCTGAAATGGACTGTGCGTTGACCCACAACCACTGTGCAGCCAGTATAAAGGCAGGAAACCAAAAGGAGGGGCAAGGAGAAGGGCAAGGAGCATGCTCAGCCACTCTTACAACCCCCTTCACATTCCCAGAATGGGCGAAACACCTTTGCCTTCAAAACATTTCCAAACCCTTACTCTCTTTCATTAATACGGTACCAAACTGAGGCAGAGTTTAAATCATGAGGAAAAAGCATCAT
The DNA here is from genome assembly GCA_004024845.1 of Tonatia bakeri. Taxonomy (NCBI): domain Eukaryota; kingdom Metazoa; phylum Chordata; class Mammalia; order Chiroptera; family Phyllostomidae; genus Tonatia; species Tonatia bakeri. The sequence continues at coordinate 31,510 of PVIA01001342.1, read as the reverse complement.
CTTGGAAGATCCATATGCACACCTCACTTCAAAAATGCTTTGTCTAATGATGACCATAACTCACAAATTAGAGGCTACTACTCTCAGAGGAAGGAAAACAAGTCTTTGCACTAATCCAGGTGGGAAAGGGGATTGTGTGCTTTAAAAAAAAAAAAAAAAAACTTTCAATATGTGAACCAAAAGCACTGTAGCTGCAGAGAGAAGGCTGATCTGGAGCCACACAGCGGCCACAGATCAACACTGTTCATTAACCAAGGACCCGCCTTCTGCCCCAAGATCATAAAAAGTTTCAGGATGCACACTGCTGTTGAGCTGAGAGCATCCTAAATCGCAAATTCCACAAGGAGAGTGGCAGAGTGGAACACTATTGTTCCACTGCCCCAGCCACTCTACTTAGAATCTCTGTGGACTCAAACTGGGGGGGGGGGGCAGGGGAAGGGATGCCCTATTGGCCTCCTCTGTAACCACTGTCTCTGTCCAACACTTTCATCTTGAGAAGCGTTAAGTGCTGGGGCACTGGAGTCTAACCATGCAGCTGTTCGAGAGGAATCTCCCACATGTCATGGATTTCCATAAAGAAAATAAGTTCTTAGGCCCGTGTCTGGCTGTGGCAGTGGCGACAGACCCCAACACTGGTTTCCCCCTCCTTGTTAGTTTCAGAGGGCTACCATGCTACCTTTAAAAGGCCAATTTTAATACTTCTAATGAAACACTGTTGTTTGGCATTTGTGTCCAATAAAATCAGAAGCACACATTATGTGGGCAGGAGAGACGGCTACAAAAAGATTTTCCTTCTCAATTCATGGGGCAATTTAGGTTCAATTTTTTTTTTATTTTAAACATACAAAATACCCATTAAAGTAACTAATACATCATTTCTAATAAAAAGTATCACCATGACCGAGGTAAAAATAACTTCCCCGCACTTCTTCCCACTGGGGTTTCTGAAATACTTGTTAGTGATGATCTGTAATTTCCTAGAACGCTAACAAGATACAACACAAAAAACATCTGTCCTTAATGAAACAGAAAAAAGTGACTCATGGAAATTCAAATGGAACTCATGTTAAAAACAAAAACAAAAACAGGGACAACAGCCCCACAGAAAGAGTATTTCTACTGTGAATAAACTTCCAAGAAAAGCCGGGTTGCCTCCAGCTCATTCTCTAAAGGGAGGACATAGTTCAGTTTCACTGTTGAAAGTGTGGTTGCTCAGTATTCCAGACAGGAAACAGAACACTGAAAACCAGGATTAGCGCTTTCATATTTGGCAATCCAGACACAAAACTGTGGCCATGGTGGGTTTTTAAGAACAATTAATGCACTTCTTCACTCTGTCCACATCTGCAAAGTGGACCTGGATGGAAGTAAATGCATAAATACGTCAACCTAAAAAAGAAAAAACGAAACTTTACCAGAAATCTTTTAATTTCAGTTTTCCTGCACACCATGTTCAACCATTCACTATTCAAGTTGGCAGCCAAGCCCATCCCACCAAACCCTCTCCGTCCCCCACTGAATGTCGCCCTTGGTCACAGCTGCTCACCCACTGGGCTGTCTGTCTGTAAGCACGTCTTTCTGAAGTGTGTTGTTTGGTGAGCCCTATCTTAAAAAGACAGGTCATTTCCTGGTGCGACTGTGATGCAAGTTAACACTGGTTCTTAACCAAAAGTCAAGTACAGAGTCTAAGAAAGATTTGGATTTTTTTCTCTAGTTTATAAAGTGAATACATTTTTTAAAAAAGCAACAGCTCTTCTTTTGCAAAATAAAAATAATTACATTATTTTGGGAGAACACCAGAATATCTGAAACAAATGGCTATGTTCATCATAAGTATCCTCACATTGCTTTTGTCAGAAGTTCCCTTAGACTCTCCCTAAATTCACTCTCTCTAGCTTGACATTTTCCATAGTCTTGAGAAATTTTTCTGTTCAAAAGTGAATACGTGAATACCAAAAGAGATTCAATTTTAGATTCATGAGAGGTTTCTTCTGACTTTTTCCAAATCATCTGGAAAACTGACTAAGAATTATTAGGGGGGGGGGAAAGGCAAAACCAAAGCACCTACCAGACCAATGAAGCAACAGAAGAAACCAGACCCTAACTGACCAGGAACGGTTCTGCAATTACAAATCAGCTTTGTACCAGCAGATTTAGAACTTCCTCAAACATGCTCCAAACACATCCTTATCTTCTCTTTTATAAAAGCTACCCTTATTCAAGAAACTAACCTGACAGAGCCAACTGGAGACAGGGAGGAGAGAGTGACTTTTCATTAGGTCCCTCGCAGTGCTGGGCTCCATTCAGACACCCAGTAAATACTTGCTTGCCCACAGGTGGAATGAACAATGACCCAAACAATTAAAAAGCATACTTCTACACAATCCAATAATTACTAAATACCTGTCCCAATTCATTAAGCTGTTTGGGCTAAACTGACAAATGCTCGTTGTAAGTCTATTCTCATAATTTAGACACTTCCAATATATTCTTCAATGAAAAAATATAAACCATAAAACAGTATGTATAATATAATAACATTTTTAAGTGAACATACATACACAGAAAATTTTTTTAATGTATGTGCTAAAAATGTTAACAATAGTTATCTCTCTGCATAATAATGTACTTCTTCTATTTCTACTACCAGATTTGTCTACAATGAGCAAAAAAGAAGGTGAGAAATAAAATATACAGTACTTCAGACTATGTAAAGTTACATTTTTTTTTTTTGTTTATTAATAGGTGTCTCCAGCAGGATCCAAACTGCAACAATTGTTTAAAATTATAGATTTGAAAGGCTAATGAGTATCAGTATGTACAACTAAAGAAATTTTGCTTGAACATCTAATATCTTTAACTCATAATCCTTTTCAAGGCACAAAAAACTGATGGTTTTTGGGGTTCTTTAAAGTCATTATGATGCCAAACACATCTTCAGTGTTTAAAAAAAAAAACAAAACTAGAGGTACTACAATGGACAAATAAGAATTTTCCCTCTAAAATTTGAATAGACAAATCCTAATTGCTTAAGAAAGCATATACATAAAATTGAAAAGAACTTCTTTAGGAGAACTTCATATAGTTAAACTCTTTGCAAACCACAGTTTCATCTACGTCAATATGCAACATTTTAAAACCACAGGAAAGGAAAGGAAATTTTTAGTACGACAGTGATACTGCTGTAGCGACTCAAGCTTCTCTGAAGACTCGGAGACAGGCGGCTGAGGCTCAGAGAATATACCCCCAGGTATGTCTTTTTAAATACTTAATATATTCAAGTGTCTTTCCTTGGAAGGGATATCTATGATTTTCAGTGTTTAAACCAAATAGGTTGGAAATGTCAACATGTAGGAATGTTGCTGTGTAAGAAGGCACCTGTTTTTAAACTCTAACCAGATTCTCACTGTAACCTACCCTAGAATGCTCTTCCATCTGAAGACCCCACCCATTCTCAAAAAGGCAGCTTAATAAATGAAAGACTGAATACTTACCTATAAGTGAGCATAACTATTCAGTAAATCTTATAACTAGATGAACAAAGGCCATGTTGGTCTTCACAAAAAGGCAGAGTAATTCTTAAAATGACTTCCTTCTATATACATTACAGTAGGTAATTTGAGGAAAATTCCATTTGATTGCCATTAAAAAAATCTAATGAGTTTATTTTCTAAGCAATGGGCACTTGATCCAAACAAAAGACACCTGGAATCCTTTCTTGACTTTGCTGGAGTACCTCTGGACACCTCAAATTTCCACTGGCTAGTGAGTGGTTGACAAAATATTTATCAAGCATTCAGTTTTCAAATTCGTGCTGGAGAACATAGATGTTATTACAGTACAATGTCACCTCTAACTGACATAACCAAAAATTTTAAATGAAGACATTTGGTTTTTGTTAACCAAAGCGATAGACTTTTGTTAGACTGAGGTTCATCAAAAGAGGCTGCCAGGCACTACCTGATCTCAAGCATTATCAAACAAATAGATATACTGTGATTATTTTTAAATATATTAGCTATTGGTGTATATAGTCAGTCCCAGCTGCAGAGAATATTCACTGATCAAAACAAATCATTCCCGAACCGTTCTGTGTACCACACAGTCATCTATAAAATGGGGCTTTAGTGTATAATCCTATGAGCATGGGGGCACTTTAAAAAGCTCATTATTATGTTACTATAATGTCCCATTTGTATAAGAACATAAGCCAAAATCCCAGCAACTTATAAAGAAACAGTGAGCAAAGGTGGGAGACATGGATGAATTTACACCAACATTAGCTTTCAACCCACAGAGGGAAAGGATATTGAGGATGCCAGGGTATAAATAAATGGTTGGTATGAAAAATCAGAGTCAGAGTCATAAGGAAATCGGTGAAACCTGGATTAGAATTTAGACATGAAGAGCTTCCTCAAAGCATTTAGAATAGGCAGGATTCTGGCACGGGAAGGATAAAGGCAGAAAGTCTAGAACAGGAGCAACAAGGTCGGAACGTAGCCTGTCCTAACCAGCTGTGAACCCTTGAGCAACACCCAAGAGCCAGAACTCAGCCTCCTCAACTGGTCTAGGAGTGGACCAGATGCTATCATTAAAGGTTCCCTCCATCCTTATAATCCTATCATCCCCACGTTGTAGCGTAACCAAAAGCACAAAGACAGGAAGAAGCACACAGTTCACTGAACAGTAGAGATCCCACCGATCTAGAGTAGAGAGATGGGAATGAAGACCGTGGGGATGGCGTGGAAGGGACTAAGTCATGGGGACTTCGAATGTAAAAGGGGTCGGACTGATGGGATAGAGCCTACGTTTGGTTTTTAAATGTATATATCGTAAAATGAAACATTAAAATACATGAAGCCGAAAGTTCTTTTATTAGTATTCAAGAAAAAAATTAAGAATGAAAATTGCTTAGAATATAGTTCCTGCCACATAGTAAGCACTGAGTAAAGTAGCTGGTCGCTACAGCAACAATAACCCTCATCCCCACCATCATTACTACTGTTGTTATTATTGAGTGTTTACGAACATGGCTTCTGAACCCAGACAGTCTGGCTTGGAAACCTGGCTCCATAACCAGCTTCACATAACCTTGTTGTGCCTCAGTTTCCTCACATGTAAAACACAGATGACACCTACATGATAGGAATGATGGAAGGTTTAATAATAGTACACATAAAGTCCTTAGCACAGTGCCAGACACAAAGTGCTTAAGTATTTTCACTGAGTTTAGTACAGAATGACACCATCTGTGGACCCTGAAATCCCACCTCAGCGAGGAAAAAGGTAAGGACATGCACCCTTTCAATGGCACTGACTTAGAAAGAGCCATGTACATCTACCTTACCAACCCCCTTGCATACTGTCTCATTCCACGATGCATGCGGTGGGTCATTAAATAATTAAGCAAATTAAACTTCAGAAAGGCTTCAGAGATTTTTGGTTTTGTTTTAAATTTTTAAAAGTTTAAGTGAATGGGCTTATTTGGCTTTCTTAGTCAGCCACCATACTTGCTAGTCACTATATTTAAAAAGATATGCTTCAATATTTTTCCTGACAAAACACAAAAATAATATTGTTAAAACAAAAGAGAGGTATTTAATATGCATAAGGAGGGAGCGTACAAAGAAGCAGCACCAGAGAGAAGGGTCTGTGGCCTCCAGAGTGTGAGTCCGACTGGACTCCGTCAAAGGCAGCAAATGAAGCCCGGCAGCTCATTTAACTCGGAGGGAACATCACTCTGCGTCGTCCACAGCGGTTCTAATCTAAGGCTCTGTCTTCTACTTCTGAGCTTGACTGCCGCAAAACCACAGTGAAAGAGAAAGAAAAACACTCAAGTGTTAACTTCAGATGTTTTGATACTAATATAACTGAGCTTCTCTTTGAGAGTTTGGTCACCAATGTCACACATCCTTGTTCTAGAAGCCTTTAAAATACATTCTTTGTGAAATTTCTTACAAACACTGAAAACACAGAAACATCTATGCAAGCACTGTCCAACAGAAATAGAATGCAAACCACAAAGATACTTTAAAATTATCTAGTTGCTGCATTTAAAATAGCAAAAACAAGCAGGGGAAATTAATTCAAATATTATATTTAACCTAATACATCAAAAAATATTCTGACATATGCTCAGTATAAAAATATTAATGAGCTATTTTACTAATTGTTGTACTATTTCTATAAACTAATACAATTTTACTACTTGTACTATTTTTTTAAATGCTTTGTACTAGATCTTAAAAACCCAGTGTGTACTTGGTATGGACAACACATGTCAAACTGGACTGGCCACACTCCCAGTGCTCGTGGGTCACAGGCCACAGCCGGGCAGGCTCACAGGTCTGCTCCATGAGGAACCCAAAGCCAGGAAAAGGGATGCAATGAGCATCAATTCTGGACCAGATTCTAATCCTTCAACTCATCTTGCTAAAAAGAAAAATACAATAAATTCTGATTGTGAAAATGTTCTAGCAGGTTAGACAGTAAAGGGCCTACTTTTAAAATACTTTCTTTTAAATTTTAGTACAATTTTCTGTTCACCCTTACCATCCCCCCCAGACCAGGCCCCCCAGCATGAGGAGTTCTACCCGTCCGTGAGAAAGGAAAACCAGTGGCCTCAATGACATCTTTTCAGGCTCAGCCACAACCAGACCATTTTACCCTAGTTTCCTCTCTCTAGGTCTCAGAATTTCAGTGTAATTCTCTCCTCTGCAAACCAACTTACAATCCAACTGGTAACAACACCTATCAGAACACTAAAGTGTGATGGCAAAAATATCCCTTCTAGAAGCAAACCTACATGGGATTTCCCAAACACACAAAATCAGACCATGGAAAACCCAGGCTTCCTCATAACATAAGATGTTCCCGCCAGTCTACATGATCTATTAAGTTAAATAAAATTCTAAGAACTGGAAAGATTGTTGACTGTGGTATTGTGAATACAAGTGGTTTTTAAAGAAAATAATTCCTAATTTTAATTACTAACCTCCCTTCCCTTCTTTTTTAACAGATTCTTAAAAAAATTTCTGGAGACAAGTCATTCTTACTGTCCCACAAGATGACAAACAGTTCTACCTTCTGTCCAGTTTACAGAAATCTGCAGCCATTCACATATTTCTTTTATTTAATTTTCCTTATTGGATTTATTGGAAGTTGTTTTGCAACCTGGGCTTTCATACAGAAAAACACAAATCATAGGTGTGTAAGCATATACTTAATTAATTTGCTGACAGCGGACTTCCTGCTAACTCTGGCATTACCAGTGAAAATTGTTGTTGACCTAGGTGTGGCACCCTGGAAGCTGAGGATATTCCACTGCCAAGTAACAGCCTGCCTCATCTACATTAACATGTACTTATCAATTATCTTCTTAGCATTTGTGAGCATTGATCGCTGTCTTCAGTTGACACACAGCTGCAAAATTTATCGAATACAAGAACCTGGATTTGCCAAAATGATATCTACTGTCGTGTGGGTAATGGTCCTTCTTATAATGGTGCCAAATATGTTGATACCCATCAGAGACATCGAGGAAAAGCTGAACGTGGGATGCATGGAATTCAAAAGGGAGATTGGAAAAAATTGGCATCTGATGACAAACTTCATATGTGTGGCCATATTTTTAAATTTCTCAGTCATCATTTTAATATCAAACTGCCTTGTAATTCGACAACTCTACAGAAACAAAGATAATGAAAATTATTCAAATGTGAAAAGAGCTCTCATCAACATACTTTTAGTGACTACAGCCTACATTATATGTTTTGTTCCTTACCACATTGTCCGAATCCCATACACGCTCAGCCAGACCGAAGTCATATCTGACTGCTCAACTAGGAACTCACTCTTCAAGGCCAAGGAGGCCACACTGCTGCTGGCTGTATCGAACTTGTGTTTTGATCCCATTCTGTACTATCACCTCTCAAAGGCATTCCGCTTAAAGGTCACTGGGACTTTTGTTTCACAAAAAGACAGCAAGGCTCAGAAAAAAAAGTCAAGTGATGAAAATGATGTATAAATATGGGATCATGTTATAATTTTATGTTGTAATTTCTTCCCTTGCTGGACAATAACTGTAAGATGACCGGGAAAGAGAGCCTCCAAATGTGAAGACAGACAGCTTGCAAATGTGACCTGGTTTACTATGAAACAGTTTTTAAATGCAAACCAAGCAGTATTTCTTGGTTGATTGTGCTCCTTAAGCCAAATACTTATACGAAAAAAACACAAAAATTCTTGTTGAACCAATGTAAAACTTATCAATATCCATGACACCTAAATGACTTCTGTGACATAGACACAGAATTACTTGTGAGGTATTCATTTAAATACCTGGAACTGACTTCTTGATATAAAATATGTAAAATACGGATGACCTGTAAACAGAGATTTGAACTGCATGAGTCCACTTACAATTGTTTTCAATAAATACATATAGTACTATAAACATATGTTCCCTTCCTTATGATTTTCTCAATAACATTTTCTTTTTTCTAGCTTACTTTATTATAAGAATACAGCATATAATGCATCTAACATACAAAAATACAAGCTAATCAGCTGTTCATGCTATCAATATGATTTTTAGCCAACAGCAAGCTATTAGTAGCTAAGTATGAGGGGAGTCAAAGTTATATGCAGAATTTTTACCATGAGGGGTCAAGTGCCCTAACCTCCTCATTGTTCAAGGGACAACGACAAAGTCTATGTAAATTGCCATACACCCCTTCAGCAACACCATTTACAGCCCTTTTGGTCACTTAAAAAATGAAAACAACAAAAAAAAAGGCAACTTATTTTTTACATGAAACCACCTGAGACTGGTTTATTTTTAATCCTTCACTTCAAAGAAGGTAAACTTTTAGTTCACTATTCCGATTTTTAACATCTAATTGTTTCCGACAAAATAACTAAAAATTTTACTTCTAAAAAAACTTAGAAATGCATGGATAGTTTTTAATGTACTATACATACTTATATTCTACTTGAAAGTTATGAATAAAGATTTCCTACTGTTAGTAATGACAAGCCCAGTGGTTATTTTTATTTTGTAGTAATGTGAAATAGACCCTATAACATTTTGAAGGGGAGCTGTTAAATTATACAAACTGTTTTGGAACTGAAAACTCAAAAGTTATGGAAAAATAGCACCAAATGGTCTTAAAATAGACATGCCAACTCCACATAGCCAGGCACTGCTAGGAACACAGTGGTGCTGGGCTGGTCGGTGCTACTCAGGATCCTGAAGAGGAGCCTGACCCTGTGGGGCCAGCCGATTCAAGTGCGGGCAACTGCAGTGCTCAAGGTCACACCCTTTGGTCTCTCTACTGCCAGTGATGCAGAAAAATCCCATAGATGGTTAAAGAAAAGCCTTATTTAGAGAAAAGATTGGAAAGTTTAAACAAGCATATATAAGATTTTGTGGGTTTTTTCATCTCAATAGGAAAAGCTCATATTAAAACAACTAGTAACCCATTAACATTAACTCCGATGATTAAGAAATGGTGTTGTTCCTAGAAGCTAACAAGTTTGATTCCAGATTCATTTTTAGATCTGCATTAAGAATTATTTTCTAAAGCCTGACCCAAGGCAACTCTGTGTACAGTTTTATAAATATATTCTCTGAGTTTGCAAAGAATAATAAAGAGAAAATGCACGATCAAGTGCCTATTACACTCACAGCACAGTAAGTACTGAATTCTAGGCAGCTGCTGGCAACACTAGGATTCCCACCAGCATCTCAGATCAGGTCTGACACCAACAAGGCACAAATGGCTCATCTAAGTTACAGCCTGTAGAATGTGTAAGCGCTAGAACCTGTGCTTATTGGGAGCTAAGAACATGTTTTTACTCATGGCATTCATAAAAGCATTCATAAAACTAGTTTATTTTTTTCCTATAATAGCATTCATAAAACTAGTTTTTTTTGTTTTTTTTGTTTTTTTCCAGAATATTTTTGTTGAGTCCCCTTTAGTCCTCTCACCTTGGCCTTCACTCACTAGGGTGTCATCTTAGAACAAGAGGTAGAAAAAAAGAAAAATCTATTTTAAAAATCATATCCTTGTCTTGACTGGTGTGGCTCAGTTGGTTGGACTGCAAAGCCAAATGTCATTGGTTCAATCCCCAATCAGAGCACATGGGTGGGTTGTGGGTTTGGTCACCAGTTGGGGTGTGTTTGATTGGTAACTGACAGATGTTTCTCTCTCACACCAGTTTTTCTTTCCCTATCTTCCTCTGTCCCTTCCCCACTCTCAAAAAGTAAACAAACAAAATCTTTTTTAAAATACCATATTCTTATATTCTCCTCACATGCCTGTTACGTTATTCAAATTTTTCTTTTTTAGTAAGGAAGAGAACCAGGATCTACAGCATTCCTAATGTTAACGTTACGTTAGTATATATGTACTTTTACTTCCCTTTACTGATGGCTTATTCTAAATGACACTCCAATTAATGGGGTAATTAGGACAAGTGGTGATGGAAGGCTATTAAGTATATCCTACCACATCAATTCCTAGAAGTCCTTTTTATGATTACAATACAGTTGAATTATGTCCTAAGTCATCATGACACTTAGCCATTAGAAATCTTTCATGTTCTTACCTCCACGGAAGCGGACAGTCTTTAGAATACTAAATGCTGCAAATGACTGTGTAGCTAAGAATCACGTGAACAAAAGAACAAGAAGGTCCATGCTCAGGCAGTGCCCTGCTCTGCCACCTAGACACATGGAAGAGGGAGAGCTGCAAAGCTCTGCCTGCCCAACAGAGCACAGAATCCTCAACCAATGTCAACCATTTCACCATTTTGCCATATTTGCTTCATTTTCCCTCTCCATTTTTTTCTTTTTTTAAATAAACTTATTTTGAAGTAACATAAAATTTATAAAGAAGGTACATATATAGTACAGAATTCCCACATACCCTTCATCCGAATTTGCTCTCATGTTAATGCCTTATGTAACCATGACACATTTGTCAAAACTGGGAAAGTAACAACAATGTATTACTGTTAACTAAACTCTGGACTTCAACTACTGCCCCCTCTTTTAACTCTATTTTAGAAAAAAGTCCAGATACCATGATAGTTCATCCATGGTACTTCAGGACACATCTCTAAATTATCAGGCTAGTCTTTCTGCTGCCCTAAATAAACTGCGAGATTATCCCAGTATATTAACAATGAGTAACACAGATAACAGCTAAAAATGTTGATATATTAGCCAGTGATAAACAAGAATTATGACAACTTTGGATACAGCCGTGGACATAGAAAAATTAACATGACAAAGAGGGTTCTTAATTAAAATAAAGGAAAAAAAACATGAGTACAGTGACTTTGAAAGTTATTTCAGAGGAAGTTCCAAAATAACAAAAATAAACAAACCAATAAACAAACATAAAAAAATTTAGTTTGCAGACCAAAATTCCTCAAAGATATCAAGGAAATAGCATAATATATACTTCACAATTACAGTTTTGTTAAAATAATAGTCTTCCATGAAAATTACTCATTAAAGTTACACAAAACAAAATTCTAAGAATGATAGTGAACCTAAGAATAAAAACATTTACTGATCCTGGCCCTATCTTTACCACTAATACTAAAAAACTAAACTTGTTTCCCTTAGAATAAAGCACATCACTCTTTATGAATCAGACACTAAATTTCCTGGCAAGTATTTCCCATGTGCTACCCAGTTCTTAATTTCAATGGGTCAAAATCCAAATTCATCTCACACACAGCCTCTTCTCTGAAGTCCTAAGCAACTTCGTAATATTTATTCTCGCAGACTGGAAGAGACCCAAGAATGTCAAATGGTCCACCTTTGAGTGGGCAGTTGGGTTTTTACTCAATTATTGTACTTATTTCAAAGCTTGTCATTTTACAGACATTTGTCTTCTCCTATCTTATTCATCTTTCCTGTGCCCCAAAATTCTTACTCATCTGCATAATGCCAAAAGTACCTACCAGAATACAGTGCACATAAATGCTACTCAATAAATGAGTTTCACATTGAAGCAGGAAAACAAATTTAGACACTATTTGCAGTGACTCAAATGCTCATGAAAAAGGATACTAATATAGAAAATTCTGTTAAATCTAGTAAGCCAGTAGTATCACACCACAAATTTGGACCACACCAGTACCTAAGCTATATGATCAAATTATAACCAAAGAAGTAATGAATGCAGGCACTCGCCTACTTTCATATGGATTACTCAGGCGAGTAGTTGAATAGTCGGTGGTTAATGAGCCTATAATGAAATAGTCAGGTTGTCAACTGATTGAAGCGAGGACTTACCAGAGGTATGGGAAAATGTGTTGCATACTGCAGGTGTCGCAGGAGGTCATAATTAGATGGAAAAATTAACTCTCTCGGCTTTTCTCTCTTCAGCAACTTCTCCCCATTAACCGACATTCTTCTGCCCAAGGAAGGGTTGGCATTCTCACAGGACTCTCCAGGCATGGGAGAAAAAATCTATGTCATGTAAAACAAATGATGGAGATTGTAAATGAAAGAGAGTGAAGCCAAAACCCAGGCTGTATACCACAGCATCAAACACACAAGACACTCATACAGGGTCTTTTCCTTATTTAACCACTAAGCAAAATATATACAGAAATTTTGTCCATTTCCACAGACTTTGAATTAGATCACCAGGAGGCTGGCACCATCATCCTCCCCTTTGAAGATGAGACAGTGACAATGACACACATGAGAAATGTGCACAGCTACATTTCCTGGAGGACCAGAGATAAAATCAGGTTATAGGTCATTGTTTTCCCCTTAGGGCTGTATTTTCTAGAAAAACACAGGAATAATTAACTAAGTCCTGAACAGACAGAAAGGTTTTAGTTTGTACCATAAATAATGTTCTTTACAGAACATTACTCATTAAGATACATGAGGAAGAACACATAATTTTAGATAAAGTAGAAGAATGTATAGCAAGTCCAGAGCCAGGAAAGCTATTATTTTAGGAGCTAAATATATACACAGCAAATCAATAAGAACTGGCATGGTGAAAGCACCACGCCCCTTCACTCCTGAGAGACGATGGCCTCAAAATGAACAGAAGAGTCCTAGGCAGTTCACTAGGACAGGAGTGCTACGATTCCCAAAGGAGGCAGGGCAGCCCAGACTGAGGATGAACTGAAAGGAGGCAGCGGCGATGGTGCTGGGCGAGGAGGAGTTAGCCCTAGGAGGAGTGTGGCGGGGTCACATTTACATCACAAGGACACAGGTCATTCCAGTACAAGAAACAGAAGGATGGAGGCAAGTTGGGGGAGGGGTTGAGGGAGGGGTTAATAGTCAGAAAGAATTTGAAGGTTGAACCTACTGGAAATTCCGAACCAAAGTCAGATTTAAAGTCACTCTTGTCTACTTCATCAAAAATATTAGTAGTTCCTGAGTCAATGCCCATATGTGCCATAATAGTCTGTTCCTGATAATTGCCAGAGAAAGAAAGTCACAGTGTAAATTTTGTAGTTCATTAAGAAACTGAAGCTAAAACATGACAGTGCAACATCTTAACCATTCTATGTTTTATTTCCTCCTCGTGTTTTTTCCCAAAAATAAAGAAGTTTGAAGACATGCATTGCTTTGCAAAGTCACATTAGTTGTCCTCACAATGAGAAACATACTTTCCATTATACTTAAGGGAAGAGTGTGCAAACTTCCTGATAAAAACAAACTGACCATAATTTCCTTCTTTGGGTTCTTCCCATCACATGCTCACCAACTTCTCCTAGTAAGAAAAATCTAAGAGTATATCTAAGCTATAAGATTACTTGATATGCAAGAATAGAAAAGAAAAATCAGAAACACAAAAAAGCCTAAACAGCTAAAATAACTTTAGTTTGTTTGGTTTTTTGCCCCACATAACTTATACTGTGGATAAATTTAGAAACAAAAGTATTTATATCAAAGAAATATTTTTTTTTAAATTCTTGTACCATTTAGTCACCAAATCTTAAGAGTATAAACTATAAACCAATGTGTGCAATTCTAACGTCAGGTTTTTAAATATGCATAGCCATTGTTTTAAAAATATAAAATTATATGCTTAAACTCTCACAGAACCAATATGAAGCTTTATTTAAGGAATTGTCACAATCTCTCAGCATTTTCTACTACTTCCCATCACCAACTTCACGTGTTTTTATTTTGTTTTTTGACTTGAAAATTTCCATAATTATCTGGAACAATGTCCAAAATATCAGAAAATGGCAGAAAATTATAAAGTCCTACTCACATCATAAAATACTTTGTTGAAAAAAATAATTTTAAAGCATTTGAAAAACAGAAATTAAGTTTTTAATTAACTGAAATGAAAACACAACGCATTAAGACTAAAACAGACCTTCCCACTATGTATAAATGAGTGATACAAATAACAAACAATATATGTTGGGAACGATGCTCCTTCAAACAAAAACTGAGCCAGGACTTTAAGGCCAAAACAAGTCTGACTTTGAGACACAACATTAAAGAAAACTGAGGATTACAAATACATAAAACTGGAAGCATATAATTCCAATCCAAAGAAAAACTTTATGGCTTGTCAAATCTTTTCATTAATCGTTTTAGAGGATCCAAAAGAAAATTCTGGAAGATTTAAATTATACTCCAATTGTTTTTGTGAGTGGGGAGTAGAAATAAATGAGCTTTGTAACAAGAGAATACAATTAAAAAGTGATCACCCTTCTCTCACAAAATAATCCTCCAAAGAGTGGGTCCCAGAAGAACTGGGGGCGGGAGGGTGGCAGGAGGGGGCAGGAGGGGACAGGAGAGGGCATGGAGCAGGAACGCCACTCCCGCGGCCATTACCTCCATTTTCACATCGTGATCCTTTGGGTAGTGCTCGTCAGCATTTTCTCCGGCTGGGGACCGTGGCCGCGTCGAGGCAGTGACTGACAAGTCTCCCCGAGATATGAGGGTGCACATGTACGCGTCATGGGAGAAGACGTCATGTCGGATGAACTCACAGAAGAGCAGCACCAGATTCACGAACTCCACCTTTTCACATTCACTGTTTGGATCCGCTAGAAAGAAACAATTCGACCCAAAATTCATCCCTCTGATCCCAATAAAATAAAAAATATTTAAAAAAAGAAAAACAATATCTAAGGTTTAACAATATGTGTACCGCTTTTCATAATTTTTTTTTTTACAAAATAAAAGATCATTGGAAAATTTACTATGAAGCACTATGGCACATAGGTTGTAACTCTCCCACTGTAATTGAAAAATACTATCCAGTATGCTAAGTACAATTTCAAATTTAAAGATAGTGGTCCCTGGCAAAAGAATGACCATTTAAAAATAATATAAACACAAAAAGTTTCAGATTAAAAAAAAAAACAGCAGACCTAGACTGTTGTTTTCTGGTTTTATTAAAACTGCTCACGACTGTTTTCTACAGTGGGAGTGTGTCCGTGTGTTGTGGAGCACGCTGTGAACTACTTTAAAGGAGACTCCATGACAGAACCACATGCAAATGGTATCTGACAAAAAAGTGAGTGGGATCCACTGAAAAGAAAAAGAAAAAAATGAAATTAAAGGGGCACAAACAGGAGCTCTTCAGTCTTTTAATTCATAACCAGTCTATTGAACTTATATTATGACTCTTAATATTGCAACTGTACTCTAAAATTTCATGTCAGTACTTTGAGGGGTTAAACAATGTTAAGACTAACATCTCAGTCTGAACTCAACCCCTGGTCCCATCACACTCACAAACAGAGACAAAAAGATGGATCCAGACAGCATGCCACTTGGTGCCCTAAACCTTAAGCCTAAATGTTTGCTCCCACCCACCACCAAATTCATTGACAGCAACCTCTACAGGGAGACAAAACAGCTTTTTCTGACAGAAAATGGGACCCAGAACCAGCAAAGCCATAGAGGCAGGAAGCTTTTCCTGAAGAGAGAACAGGAGTGAGCCAGGATGAGGAAAGCGAACAGCAAACACTGTCTCCCCAGGGACACAAGATGAGTTAGATCTGCTAATTTCCATCGCAGACCGTGTATTTTCCACCTGGCATCTCTTCTGTCTTTTCACTTTCCTACATCATTTTCCCTGTTTCACTTACTGTTCCCACATACCACCCGTCAGCTTGACTCCAGCTCTGTCTCTTCCTCTCGCCTGGACCAGCCACCAAATGACAAAAATATCGAAGGCGCCACTCAACCCGAACGAGGCCCTTCTCAGAGCAAGCAGAAGCACTGCTGTTTCTTGCTGCTGTGCCTCTTTCTCCACAAACGTCTCCCTATCCCTCCCCTCCACTCTTTTCCTCCCTTGTCTATCACTTTCTATTTTTTGCCATTTTTCTGTTGTTCCATCACTATCTATCCTAAGACCCTCTCTGCTGTACTTTGACATATAAAAGCCTCAGGATAAGATCAAGCCCACTCAACTCACACACATGGTTTTTTTAGTGTCCACCCACAGTATAAATCTACCGGGTGGTTGTTTACTCCCCAAACCCTCAACTTCCCACCAACTACAGAAAGACAGAAAAAGTACCTAAGATGACACGCACACCCAAGAGAGTTGGCAAGCGGCCAACCATCTTTACAAATAATTTCCTTGTATCTAAGACCTGGTTATAAAGTGCTATTGTTTGATTACTGCTCACCTTTTAAGGCACAAAGTTAGAAAATAAGAAATTTAGAAAATGGTTTGAAAAGAGAAAATTCCAAATCACAATTTATAGTGAAACATCAAAGGACCTATTTTGGTAAGAAAGATCTAAAAAGGGAAAATTAGTCCACTTAAATATAAAGGAAGGAGGTACTTTATTTTTTAAACTATATAAAATTTTAAGCCTTTGAAGTCCACCTGATTTTAAAATTGCACAAAAGTCTCCAAAGAAAACATGCCACAGAAATTTTGCTCAGTAAAATGTACATTTTATTCAGTGCCAAGAACTTTTAATAAGATGCAAATAAGAGCCCTGACCAGTGTGGCTCAGTTGGTTGGACATGAAGTCCACAAAGCAAAAGATCACCGGTTCAACTCCCAGCCAGGGCACATAACTGGGCTGGGGATTTGGTCCCTGGTCGGCGCATGTGAAAGAGGAAACCAATCAATGTTTCTCTTTCACAACCATGTTTTTCTCCCACTCTTTCTCCCTCCCTTCTCCTATCTCTAAAAATAAATAAAATCTTTTTTTTAAAAGATACAAATAAGAAAGAAAAAGAAGAATCAGTTTTAAAAAGGGGGAGTCATTCTCTTATTTAATATCTAGAAGCAAAAACATTTACTTACACAACGAGGGGGCCTGTGTATCTAAAAACCTCAGCAGAACATTCTGGAAAACAGGCAAACTAGATCCAGCAAGGGATGCCGAAGAAATGGACTCCTTTTCATCTAAGACCTCTGATTCCCCACATCGCTAAGATTAAAAATAAACAAGCACAGTTAATTATAAAGGACAAGTATAGTCAGTGGGTGATGAATTTGTTAGTCTTTTACTAAGTTCCCAGATAAAATATAAAATTAATTAAGATTTCTGTATAAATTTGTGGGCCATGCACAGTAGGTAAATATAATTTCTAAAAGTTGAGGGAACTATCCCAGAACAATTCACATGAGTTCAAACAACACCCTTTTGGAAAATACTATTCGCATGAATTATAATCTCTGCACAATACTGTGTGAGTATCCACTGAAAACACAACATAGTACAAAATAAAGTACTCATTATCCCTGTGCACACTGCTAAAAGTAATTTGAGGTGTCTTCATTTTTATTCAGCTCATGTTTAACTGTACTTTCCCTAAGAAACATTTGGGCATGTATTATTGAGTTTGATTCTTTTGTGCTTGTTTTTGTCCAGCGGGTGTATTCATGAGAGTGTGTGGGGAGGTATGGTGTCCAATGAGAAAGCTAACAGAATTTCTCCAACAGAGCCTTGCACTGATTCACCACATGTCACCAGTAAGATCTCTCAGAACCTCCGGGAATCTCCCCAGTTCATGAGACAGAAATCCATTTAGATAAGTTCTTCAATTTGTGTACTAGTTAGACAGAACTTACTAGAAGACTAGAAAAGAAAACTGTTTAGAAGCAATCAGATCCTCATTTCCTGTCCTTTTTGATATCACTTTAATCCTTATTCATTAATATTAGATACTAATTTTATATTGATGTTTCTCGAAGCCATCATCTCTTTACAAAGATCAAATTTCAAAAATGATGTTTATTAGAAATCAATTGTCTTAAATATCTCTGAAAAAATACATTTATACCTATTAAAGTGACAAAATAATCTATGTGTGCACCTCTTCAAGTGACTGTGTGGTGTGTGTGTGTGTGTGTGTGTTCTGGGACACATGGGAGGAAGGGAGGGGATGACAACAATAATCCAAAAGCAACAAGGAAGTCTGGAAAATTCAACTTTAGTTACTAAAATTTAATCATTGCAATTCACTGTAGAATAGAATTCACTGTAGAATTCACTGTATCTATCAACACGTGTGAAGAAAAAAAGAAACACTTTTCCTAATTTGCACACTAAAATGGACTCGTGTTTTACACCTTAACTTCAATATCTTCAAGCTCCAATTTCAATGTGATCTTTTGTATCTGGAACAGTGCTTTCCCAACAGAGATGTCAATGAAACTATTCTTTCTACTTCATTTTCTAATAGCTTCCTAGGAAGTGGGTGCATTATCAGTATCAGAGAGCCAGCTAAGTGCTCAACCATTTATGCAACATTTTCTGAGCATCTACTATGCGCTGGGCACTATTCTGGTTGCTGAGATCCCTGTTGTGAGGCCTACATTCTAGAGAGAGGCAGGCATTAAACAGTAAGCCAATGAGGAAAGTAAAACAGTGGCATGAGAAGAGTGACTAAGGTATAGTGGGCTCCGTTCACTGCAGATAAGGTGCTTTATGGAAGATCTCCGTAAGGAAGTGACACATGCAGGGAATGCCACAAAGAAAGCAGCACCTCCTCAAATAGGAATGGCAGAAAGAAACTGGCCATGTAAGAAGTGGGGAGCAGAGTATGCCACCAGAAGGAACAGTATGAGCAAAGACCCAAAGGTAAAACCGAGTCTGGAGGGACGGGAAGACCAAGGCGGCTTGCAGCTGTGTGTCCCAGGGGAGAAAAGCAGGAGACGGGTGGGAAAGGCAGGCTCTGTGGGCCATGTACAGAGAGGTCACAGAGTTCTAGTGAGGGGACAATGCAGTCTGTTTCCACTTTGAAAAGATGGCTCCGCTGCAGAGAGACAGGGAGAAGGCCCTGCAGGTAGGTGTCCCCGTGAGAGATGGCAGGGCCTCGTCAGTTCACACACGCCTCTCCCAAGGGGTCCCTGATGAATCTCACAGGCACGAAGAAGGCTCACTGAAACACCTTCCCTTTCCCTTCAACAAAAGCTAACGTTTATGAAGTTAGATTTGTTTTCCTTTAATAATCTACTTCTCAGGCTTTAATTGCTTTTCTCTGAGGCAAGAATACAATCTAAAAAAATAATACAAATTAGTATCTATAATTTGATAGACACGAAGTATTTCTGGTTCCACTAAAACATTATGTGGCCTTCAAATTTGTAACATATGAACACATTCACAAGCACACAGAGTAATAGAAAATATATACATATACATGTGTATGTATGTATCTTAACCTCACAAAGGGGGATTGCCTTTTTCTCAGATATTAAAGTTTTTATTTTAAAAGATAATTATAAGGTAGTCCAATGTATTAACTATCGGCTTTATTAACTTAGAGGGAGTCTACTATAAAGTCCTGATGTGAATCCGTACATTCTCCCATTTTCCTTCAAGAGAAAAAAAACAGTATAACAAGGATAAGATAAAGGAATCCTTCCCAAAACATTACTTTTAAGTGATGGCATTCGACAAGTAGGAAGAAAACAACCTACCTCCGCCTCAATTTCCGCTTGCCTCTTCTCCAAGAGCTTGGCCACAGCCATCGCCCTGTGCTTGCCTGACCGTTTGCAGCTCACAGCCCATTCACACAACAGCGTCACCACCGCTTCGTCATTGGGGGCGACCTAGTGACCAAGAGAAAGGGGTACCACCCTGATCAAATGAAACGGTCACCTAGTGAGAGTCAGGAAAAGCAAGCAATGCAATTGTCTAAAGCTTGGAAGCTTTTTTGTTACATTTTCTTAGTCGTTTTACAAAGCATTTCCAAATCTTAGTTGTAATTGAAATATAAAGAGTAAAACTTTAGTCATAGGGAAGGAAATTATTTACTTAGAACAGGTGAATCTGTGACATTTCCAAGAGAATTAGAATTTCATAAGCCCTCACGTACACAGGATCATAACCTAGCCCTATCAATCCTCCAGAACTCAATTTCAAAAGTAAACAGAAAGGGAAACAGACCAATGAATGTCAACAACAGCTGTTACAAAGCCCCCGCACTTCACGCCACTATTGACCCCTCGGGACCTCACTCACAGCCACGCTATCAAATTGCCCAGTCCAAAGAGAAACTTAGAGAAACGGAGTATGGGGGTGGGTGGGCTGCTAGTCAAAGACCCACTGCAATAGAAACAACACACATGAAAAATGACTGCAAAAAAATAAAAATAAAATGAAAGTTAAAAGCAGACACAGTCAACAAATGACAGCAGCCTGGGTCTATTCAGGGCTCAGCACTGCCGCCAGGACAGGAGCTGCAGTTGCCACGGTCCAACAGCAGGCTCCACCCACTGAGGATGAGAGGGGAGAGGATGAGGCAAGTCAGCAGCGGGATCATCCTTCCATGCAATCTGGTCTTTCCTCTTAGAGGATCCCTGCCCACCAATGGAACATCAACTGCGAGTTTTTAATATTTGCACCACTGTATAAACACTATACCAAAACAAATAGTGTTAGCACTTATATGCTGTATGAAATGTTCTTAATGTTTTAAAACCCATAAGCTCAGAGGGAGGTCAAGAATAGTATGGGAAAAAGAAAAGTCAAAGAACTTACAAGTACAACCCAAGGACATGAACCAAGGTCGGGGGGAACACTGGTAGGAGAGGGGTACAGGACAGAGGGGAATAAAGGGGAGAAAAAAATGAAACAACAGTAATAGCATAATCAATAAAATATATTAAAAAAATAAAATCCATAAGCTCAATTAAGATTATGATAGTTGTGAGCACATTTCCTGGAAGAATATACAGGGTTTGGCAAAAGTAGGTTGATGGATGTTTGTATGGAAAATATGTAATACAAGGGTAAACAGTAATGCAAGAATAAACTGTTTCACATACTCTAAACTGTAAACCCACTTTGCCAACCCTTGTATACAAGTGTGTATTCACACACACACACACACACACACACACATACATATATTTAGTACATGGCAGATCTGTGAACTGTGAGAAGACATCCAAGAATCTCAAGATAAGAATCCCTAATCAGCTTTTAAACACAAATAAACAAATCATAAAAATCAGTTAATCCCCAAATTTTTACCCATCCTACTCCCTAAATTTCATTAAAAACATCTTGACTCAAAACCAAACAAAAAAAGTTAAGTTATCTGGGACAGATATTTCAAAAGGAGCTCTAGCTCGCTTGATTTAAAGCAAGAGAAATAATCCAATTAAAATATACAAAGATTGAACATAACATTTAAAAAAAGAAAGTGAACTGGGAAGAATTCCTGCCTGGATTCAATCTAACCCAGAGGAAAAAAATATATAAAGCCAGTCTAGCGAAGCACCAAATGCTTACATTTAGAATGTTAAAGGGAACAAAAGAAGGCGCCCTAAACATACTGCCGCCGATATTCAGTAAGTGAACCTAGTAATGCGCAGCACGTGCACATTCACACAACGTTTTACTTTCCTCTGCATCGCAAACCTCAGGTGCAAGTGTGCCACAAAAGGATAAATAGTTGACATACCCAATTTAAGTAACAGGTTCTGCTTGAGCTAGAGATATATAGAAAAGAACATATGAAGGAAAAAGACTTCCTTTTCAGACACCCAGCTATGGCCACTGGTTTGGAGTAATATGCTAGAAGACGAGGCCTAGGAAGGAGTCGATTCACTTTCTAAAAGGACTTAGGGAGCACCTATGGGAAGGTATGTGCTGGGAAACAACGGTTTAAAAGACCTGGTCCCTGTTCTCAGAAAGTTCCCCTTACAGCAGGAAAAGCAGAGAAAATTCATCATAAAGCAACAAGAGGTTTTTGATGGGGTGCAGGTGAGAGTCATCCAGTCTCACAGCCTGCACCTTCCACATCCCAAGGGAGGTGAGCGTCCGTCTGTCCCAGCTACAGACATCTGGGAGCTTAAATGGAAGACAGGCCTGCAGTCCACCTGAAGCTACAGTCTCAATGTGTGATTACTTGGAATTAAGTGAATTTAAAAAGTCAGAGGAAAATGCTACTGAAAGACTGAGTTTTCAAAATGTTATCACAGAAATTTTCCTGTCTTCCTATCTGTTGTGCCCATAACAAGTTATATATTTAAATACTATTTTCAACAGAAAAGTATTGTCCCATAATGTCCAGATTCCAAGAGTGTGAAGTCCACCCCTTTCTGAGTATCGAACAGCCTGCCAAATGATGCCACTCTTCCTTAGGACACTGGGGTCGTGAGTTAGGAATGGGAGGGTCCATGCCGATTTTCAAAGGGACAGGAAGACAGTACAAAAGAGATTTGATAGCAACCTACACTAACTTCTCAGAAGATCACACTGGAAAATTAGGTTATATTATACCAATTGGAAAGCAAGCTATCTCTGCAATGTGAGTAATTATATATTTATATACTTGAGTAATAAAGCATGTCATTAGCTCTTTATTATTAAAAAGTTATAAAATAATTTTTTGTAATTTTAGTGTTATTTTTCAAAATAACATCACATTCAAACCTTTTTTCCCCTATTTACTATGAAGTTTTGGTTCACATTTTAAGTGGATTTACCACTAATTATCAAAAATTGGGAATATTTTGCTTATTTGACTCTCCACACCAGTTCCAGGGTATATCTCATCAGTGTGATCCAAACAGACACCCACGGCTCATGGTCCCCACATTACAATGCCTTGTACCCTTCCCCACTGCTCTGCACCAATCAACTGTTAGAAAATTATCATGATTTCAAATATGTAAGTTGAAATGCATTTTCATCCTAAAAACAAATGTCTAAAAATAGTGAGCTGCTTTTCCTTTAAACAACCAATAACTGTTTAAGTAAAACTTAATAAATATTATTTTAACACATAATAAATTCAAGGCAAAAATTTGAGGTACGATAGCAGTTCAAGATATGAACTAAATATAGGCCCTGCCTTCAACAAGATGACCCCTGAGTGGAACAGACACACATGCACGTAAGTAACTTAGATGAATAGAAAAAGGACCTGAAAATTATCTCAGAAACACAACATTCACCAGGAGACAACTGAAGGGATTTATTACATGTTTCTTTTAGAAGGTAGCATTTAAGAAATATCTTAAAGAATTAAATTTCAAAACAGAGATAAACAAAAGCAAAAACAAAGTAAGTGGCAAGTAGAATGACGACCACTCCCCACCACCCCGTGCCCCGAAGACATCCTCATCCTAATCCCAGGACCTGTGAATATGTAATCTTAAATAGCAAAAGAGACTCTGGACTGTGATTAAGTCATTGAGATATGGGGGGTATCCTGGATCATATGGCTGGACCTTAAGTAACCACGGGGGTGCTTATGAGGGGGAGAGAAGGGGAGAGCTGGAGAAAGAACACAGGAAGCAGCAGCCGAAGCCACGGAGGGACGGGACATGAAGGAGCTACGTGCCGGCTCTGACCAGGGGTGGGGGGCACAGGCGGAGGCCGCAGGAGCTGGAACATGCAAGGAAGGGGCTCCTCCCCAGGAGCCCCTGAAAGGAGTGCAGCCTGACTGACAGCTTGATCACAACCCAGTAAGATCACAACCTCTAGAACTAGGAGAGAACGAGTCTGTGCTGTTTTAAGCCACTGTTTCTGATAACTTGTTACAGCAACAACAGGAAATTAATTCTAAGTAGTTTTAAGCAAACGCATAAAAAGTAGAAAACACAGTTGTGGTTCAAAGAATTACAGCAGCAGAGCACTGCTGATTAAATGACAAATATAAGAGGCTACAATACAAAATTCAAAATCTGGAAAAAAGTTTAATGATAACATACTGAAAAGAGTACCATGAAATTGGGAGTAGCCTCACTCATTCATTTACTTACTAATTCATTCAATAAATATGTATTTGTCACCTGCTATTACCAGGCCCTAATCCAGGAACTAGCTATAAAACGATTCCCATGCATCACTTTGTAGGAATAAAAATTGGCACTTCCCTTTTGAATGTAATTGCTATTATATAACAAGAGTCTTAAAAGTTCATATTATTTGCTCCAATAATTCAATCTCTGAGAATATATCCCAAGGAAGTTATCTTAAAGTAAAAAGACATGAGTGCTCCAGGCATCAGCAAAGCGTGCCACCAAACCTCTCTCCATCTCAGCCCCAAGAATTGGCTAAGATTCCTTCTCAAAGCTGAAAGGGGCACACAAAGGGGTCAAATCAATAAAAGCAGAGTGACCTTGCAGGGAGAAAATGGTCCAAACTGATGGTTCCAGCACAAGCATGTGTCTTCAGCAATGGAAGTACGAAAAATGTTGTGGGAGTTGTTTTGTTTTTATTTCTATTTTTCTGCACACAAATGGTGACATTTCATCATCTAATTAAAGACGTATAAATAAGAAAGGTAGATAGGAGAGGCTTGCAAGTAAATAGAGAAAAGGGGAGGCCAAAGATGCATGATCAGCAATAAATCCCAAGTCCTCCCCAAACTGGAAGGGGGAGCTTGCAGCCCTCAGACAAGGTCTGCTTTCTCTCTGCCCCATTCCTCCTTCTCTCAGGAGCCGCACCCCTACTTCTGGGAGTGCTGCTTTTCCTCCTGCCCCAGGTGGCGCAAGGAGGGGTAACCAGTTGCAGCAACCCATCCTCTCGGCTTTAATGCTACATTCTGGATCAGGCAGTGGAGATTTTAGGAGATTCTCTGAACACAAGGAGAAAGTTATCATAGAGCGTGAGGTACACCACTCTATGCTCAACCTTGTAAAGCCTGGGTGTTAAAGGAGACTAGCCCTGACGAAATGACCCTGTTTACATTCTGGTCAAACACCTATTGTGTAGCCCTGACTGGTGTGGCTCAGTGGATTGAGCACTGGCCCGTGGACTGAGAGTTTGCCGGTTTGTATCCCAGTCAGGGCACATGCCTGGGTTACAGGCCAGGTCCCCAGGTCCCCTGGGAGAGGCAACCGACTGCTGTTTCTCTCACACATCATGTTTCTCTCCCACATCATGTTTCTCTCCCTGTCTTTCTCCCTCCTTTTCCCTGTCCCTAAAAATAGATAAATAAAATCTTAAAAAAAAACTCTCTTAAAAAAATACCTATTGTGTAGAATAAGCTTTTTAGAGTATTTATTGCTTATTTTAGTCTTAGCACCAATAACTGACCTAAGTAGACACAACAAAAGTTGAAAATGGAAAGCTCTTGATCTTAAATGTAAATCTTCTCATCCACCTAATAAATTTATAAAATAACATAGTATAGACTAAATCACTTTCCAAGTCACTTAAGAAAGATAACTTGGCAACTTTGAAGGTGGCAGTAATAGGATAATAATTAATATTTATTGAGTGCTTACTCAATTTACAGAGACTGCAATAAATGTGTTTTAGGAATTATTTTAATCTTCATTTTCTGTGAGCTAAGTTTTAGTATCCCCATTTTGCAGATAAACAACCCAAGACAAAAAGATGCTCAATGATTTGTCCAATATCACTCAACTAATTAAGGAAACCCTTACGACAACGTAACCCTCGGGAAATAAACTAGGTAAGCAGAGCAACATGCATGTCAAAAGAACCTGGGAAAGAAATTTTGCCCCCCACCCACCCTCACCCCAGAGTACTGTTGGTGCCTTGGCTTGCTGATGCAGTCAGCTCAAGAGGCTGCACTCACCAGCAAGACAGCATATTGTGGTCAGAGCAGCCAGCATTGCCTCCTAGGGGCATCCGTAGAGCACTCAAACCAGCTACCAAACAAGGTACTGATCACGCACCTAACTGACCAATCACTAACAAGAGCACATGGTGTACACGCACCGGGGCAACCTATCAGAGCAACTTCCCTTTTCCCGTCCCTTTATAACCCCCCCACCCCCACCCCCGCTTAAATAAAATTTTGCAGCTTGAACAGAACCCTTTGTCTTGCTGCCATTCTTCGCGCCTCTTGTTCCCATCCCTATTCATCCGTTTCAGGTAGACTCGGGACCCTCGTTGACTGCTCCACAGGCCGGAGCAGAGTACAGTGGTCCTCGGTATAAGCTCCGAGCTGCCCTGGGCTCTTCTGCCTTCCACCCTTGGTGCTCACAGCCTCTGAGAGTTCTGCCTCCTCATTCTGTAATACTGATACTGACTTCCATGTGACATGCATCTTTCAAAACACAGATTCATGGTTATTAGATCTCCAGCTACTGGCTCCAAATGTCCATTAGGAGACACACCTCTGAGAACTACTAAAGAAAGTGCCTCTGGGACAAAGGGGCCAAGAACCTGAATTCTGGCCTGGGCATAAATGAAAAGATGTAGTCATGGCAACCATATTAACAGCTGTAAATTTCCAACCACAGATAGTAGCAGTAGTAATAATCAAAAGTATTTATTGAGCAGGCACTGGGTGTTTTACTTCTATCATCTCTCACTTCAACAAGAAACTTGGAAGTAGGCATTGCTATTCCCATTTTCCAGATAAGAAAACAGAGGTTTACAGGGTAAGTGAGGTGGCCAAGGGCACAGAGATCGAAAGTGGGAGAACTAGGAGGCCTAATTCCAAAGCCCACACTTGCTGTTGCCCCCAATCTCAGGCGAAGCAAGATCACTGGAAGCACAAGGACATCTTGGCGATATGGAAGTCTCCCAAGTGGGTCACACAGACCCCGCTCCAACCAGCCACTGCCACCCACGGTTCCAGCCCCAACTCCCACCTTTCGAGGCACCAGCCCAACTTCTAATCTAATTGTTGTACACAAAATGAAGCCACAGGAGTGAACTGCTGAAAACTTCATTCCTCCTCTAACAGTTCTTAGACTAGATGCTTGTGTAAGGCTGGGGTGGGCCTTCTTCGTGGTTATATTTTCAACATTTCCCACAGTGCCTGACACATGGTAGGTTCAATAGATAGTTTTTAATTAATGAATATAAAAGCAATGTACTGTACTACATGAAACTGAAGGAAAACATAAGGAGAATGGTGGTGGTGGTGGTGGGGGGTCTTACTTAACATGGAAAAACATCTGATGTAACCCAAAAGTTGACTAAGTGTAAAACACCAGAAGCATCTCCATCCCTAACTTAATGAATCATGAATGCATGCCCCAACACTCTTACTTAGCATCATTCTAAAAGATTAGTCAATGGGAAGAAAAAGAAACAAATGTTTGAAAGGATAAGGCAACAGTTCACATAAAATAATTACCTAAACCCCACCAACCCAAATAAGTGGAAAACTTTATAAGAATAAAAGAATTAAGCACCACAGATAGAACCAAATAAACAAGCAAAATGTGATGGACAGTATTAAGCAGAAGAAAATTCTGTTAGGAGTCTTCAGTGTTCACACCTCTGCACACCAACGTGCCTGGGAAAACATCCAAAGTATACGGGCCACAATGAGCAGCAGTTACTTCTCACAAAACACAGCGTTCTCCTTCTCAGCACCTTCACACCATCATACGACTGTCAAACGAAGTGAGGTCTAACATTTGAAAAATGTTAGAAGTCTCAAAACTGCTAGGTCACGGACTTGGAGAGTCTGGCCCCACAGCAGGGACTCTGGTACCCCCCAGTCTCAGCAGGAGAGTAGGGCAGGATTCCAAGTCGTCGGCTGCAAGGGAGTCCTTGATATCAAGAATGTATCGATGTACCGTGTATATAACAATCATGAGCAGAAAAAACTTCTATAATGAGAACAAGTAATTCAAAAATTCAAAAATCAGTTAAGGTCCCTTAAAAAACAGAATTGTTCATGTGACCACATAAACTTGGGACATACCCACAGTGGTAAAATACTGAAACTATTAAACCTGTTGCAAATAATCATTATTAAGAGTGCTTTCTACATCTATAGTACAGGTGTTCCAAATGTGAGGAAAGTTTCCATCATAAAGGGTATCTGTCACATTTTTTTTTCTTTCCTGGGGGAGGGTGGCACAAACCTAATAGATTAAGCTTAATTCAATTCTTACTCAGCAACCTAACAGTATCTAGAAGTTAACCACAGGTCTCGTATTTTTTTTTTCATGGATGAGCTTTTTTATTATACAATATGGAAAACAGGAAGAAAAATATGAGCTAATGGAATCAATATGACAAAAAATAGCTTATGTTTATGTTGTATCTTAACTCACAGCATACTCTATTCTTTAACAAACGAAGAAGGGAATTTAATTGGCAACTACATCTGAGGCAGATTTCCTTTAGAAATCAGAAGATAATTGGTGAGATCGTTTACCATTTCAAATATACAACTTACATTATAAAACAATACCATAGCCCTGACTGGTGTGGCTCAGTTGGTTGGGCGTCATCCCATAAACAAGAAGGTCACTGGTTCGATTCCCAGTTTGGGCACATGCCTGGGCAGTGGGCCAGGTCCCTGGTTGGGGGCGTGAGAGAAGCAACAGGTATTATTTCTCTCCCTCTACTTCTCCCTCCCATCCCTTCTCTCTATAAATAAATAAATAAACAAATAAAACAAACCCATAAAAGGGAACAGGGAAAGTCAATGGCTTCTTACTGTAAACAGCAGCAAACTTGACTGGACATCAGATACTGAATAAAGCTCTTTAAAAAAAACTTTTAAGATTTTATTTATTTATTTGTTTGTTTATTAGAGAGAGGACATGGGAGGGAGGAAGGAAGGAAGAGAAACATCGATGCGATAGAGAAACACTGACTGGCTCTCTCTCATATGCACACCAACCAGCGATGAACACACAACCCAGGCAGGTGCCCCGACCAGAATCGACCAGCAACCTTTTGCCTCGTGGGACAACACCCAACCCACTGAGCCATACCAGCCCTAAAGAAAGCTCTTCAATACCTCTTTAATCTGAGACTAAAAGGACATGTTTATAAATATGGTGAGTCGCTTTAGTCGACATTAAACAAAATGGTCATATCAGGATAAAAACATTATTCATATAATAGAGACAACAAATAATACGGAATGATGAGCAGAGTAGCGGCAGCAGTCCCGCGGTGTGAGGCACACTGTGGAGACCTGGGTGAACTTCACGAGTTGCGTAAGTTAGAAACCAGTCTGAACTGCTACCAGGACACAATGAGCCTGCTGGACACAGTCACAAATAGTACTTCTAACAGCATCACCATATAAAGTAACAAGCTCACAAGATTTATCACTTAAATATAAATAGCATTCGTTATTCAAAAATATTCATAAATATGAATGTTTTCACATGTACATTTCCAAAAGATGTCTGGAATGGCTGGTTTCTGTGAGGAAAGGGGCAGGTTTTCCTAGTCTCACAGTCTCACAGCCTCAGAATCAATGCTGAAACAAAACATGCACCATGAAAACAAAAAAGATGTCTTTTTTTTCCAAAACAGCAGTTAAAAATAGTACAGTTCTAAGAAAAAAAGAAAACAAAATTAAAACCATTTTTCAAGCATTTATATCAACTAATTGTCATTAATGTGCACAGTGCCAAAAAAGAAATTTGCTATCCCTCAGTCAAATCAACATTTAAATCATAAAAATGGAGAACACAGTTTTGAGAAATCTATAACTGTATGATAGCCGAAGTCATACATGAGATAAAATTATCATCACAAGGTAAATCCCTCTGAAAGTCCTTGAAAAGTGCCATGTCTCTAATCCTGAAAATAATTAAAACATTAGACATAATTTCCAAGTCATCACTGTATGGTCCAATAAACTGTACTGCTTGCCTTTAAAAAAATACAATGCTCACCTAAGATGCTTTCTTTTCATGGCTTTCGGAGAAAGAGGAAGGGTGGGGAGAGAGATAAACATCAACCAGTGCCTCTCGTACGCACCTGAACCGGAGATCGAACCCACAACCCAGGCATGTGCCCTGACCAGGAACTGAACCCTCAAATTTCAGTGTACGGGACAATGCTCCAACCAACTGAGCCATACCAGCCAGGGCTGTACTGCTTGTCTTTTACAAATAATAAAGGAGACAAAGAAATGAGAACAAGGGAAATAACAATTTCTAAAAGATAGTGCTAGGTTCTCCTGACTTGACAACCAGAGTTGCCCAGCTAAGAACATAACAACTGGCACTTACTGTCTACCATATGCTTCCCCATGAAGAGTGCTCCTAGAAGGGCACTGGACAAAGGGAATGGCACTGAAGGAGGTAAGCTGCTGGCACGAGGCTATGCATCCACTGGGCAGCAAAGCCAGGACTCAAACCCAGGCCTGAGTCGGCCCCAAGTCCCTGCTGTACTGCACAGGCCAGGCTGCTCCACTTGAGGATGTGGGCTTTCTTCTACCTCAGATACTGCTTACTACGTTAGAATTGTCAAACAAATTTAAAAATTAGGGATTATTCCTTAAAAAAAATGTGCCAATATTAATAATATGTGGAGACTGCTTAAGGCAATTACAAAAGTTTTACACTCCTTTTTCTAAAATTGCATCTGACACTGGCTTGCTCAGCTATAATTACCTAAAATTGAATTATTTTAAAAAGGGGTCCAAAGAACAGAAGGCACTAAGTAAGAGCGCCATTCCAGAACCATCTAGGGGCCCAACACCTGTCCTCCCACTAATGAGCTGGGCGGGAGCCGAGACAACGCACTTGTCCTCTCGAAGCCTCAGTTTCCTCACCTGTAAAGATGGAGATAACAGAATTTTTTAAAATATGCATCACGCTGGCCAGGAAAAAATTAAATTAGATGATAGAGCACACTTAAAACAGGGCCCATGAAGTACTCGGAAGAACAGTCTGAAGAAAACAGACAGACTTGTGTATGTGACCAAAAACAAAGCAAGGCCCACTCCAGTCTAGATGAAGGCATCACTGGCCCTTCCCTGTGACAGCAAAGTCTCAATGTCTGGACACACAGTTTTGTCCCCAATCATCTTAATAGAACTGCCCTTTTATTTATTTTTAGATTTATTTTTAACAAGAAGAAAATGGTAGCTATAAAAGATCAGCAGTGCTTCCTATGGATAGCCAGTAGGAAGACATGTCACTTCCAAAGTGCAGCAGATCCCAGCAGGATCAGGATGGGCGTTAACAACAGTTGTAACAGTTCAGCACAGGGAAGCTCCACTGGGTGTCACGTGGGTGTGTTTTCCTTGTTTGCCTGACTTTTGCCTTGTTAGACTCCCTTGAGTGTTGGCTTTGAAAAGTGACTGAAATGGAAAAAAAAAGTGACTAAAATGTTTTCCTTACATTAAGCAATGTTAAAAAAAAGAGAA